>JABXJD010002533.1:0-50381 GCA_013375575.1 Percina caprodes | reverse complement strand
GTCTTTCTGCATTAATTTATGGTGCAAATGTCTCCATGTATGTAAAGGAAATATAATAGGTATTTGGAGTAGGCTGCACTGAGTTACATAGTTTTTATTATGGGGGTGTATCAATCTCAGTAAAGAGAGACAACTGATGAATGAAATCATGATATGATCAAATGAACAAATGATGAAACGTAGAGATTTTATTAAAAGCATTTAGAAACATTAGACTATATGATGATTGTTTATAGAAACATTTGTTTTCCACATTTTAAATATATTACAATATGATTTAAAATATAAAGGACATAATAGTGACCAATAACAGTTGATTATTTTTGAGATGTGACATATCATGAAGTGTTTTAGTCAAACAGTTCAAATGTTGATAACCAGAGATGAAATCAGATGAATGTTTTTGTGTTTGAGTCTCAGATCTGCTTCACAGTGCAGAGTGTGTGTGATGGTGAACACACTGAACTTTGATTTCAGCAGCTGGTCTTCAGTCAGTGTTTCTGTCCACAGGAGAGACTCTCAGTCCTGCAGAGGACACAGAGACACTGAGGAACCAGACCAGACCATAAACCCAGGATAGAGAGGCTGAGTGAATGTGGTGTTGAAGGTGTGGAGGTGGATCAGTGAGTCAGAGAGACTGTGTAGAAGGACAGAGAGCCAGCAGGAACGTCCACATACACTGCTACTCTGTTAGAGACAGAGCAAGTGAGGACTGTTCTTCTGTTATTGTGCAGACAGAGTAACCATCTTCATCAGAGCAGAACAGACTCCAGGAATGATCATTATATCCAAACACACAGTCTCACTGCCTCCTTTCCTTCTGATTCCTCTGTAACTCACTGATATATCAACCCTCCTCTCCTCTCGACCTCCCAGTAACAGCGACCAGTCAGACCATCTCTACACAGCAGCTGAGGCCAGCGGTCAAATCTGTCTGGATGATCAGGATATGACTGATCCTCCTCCACCTGTCACCTTCCTGTTGTTGTCAGACAGTTTGAGGTTTCTGTTTACTGTGTTTGTGTCCAGTTCCAGTTCACAGACATCTGATGGAGAGAACAAGACACAATACAGCTGCAGGTTATCATCTGATCATTTATTAACAACTTTACTGACAATAACTGAAAGAAAACCCTTCAAACGTTGATTTGATATCCAGCTGTGAGAGATGTTTAACAATCCAGTTCTACCAACATGAAGAGTTCCTGAACATGAGAGTCAACATGTCAACAATGTCCAGCTTCTTGTCCTCGTGTTGACCCGATGAGGACAGCTGATGATCCAAATCTAGAAACATCAACTGAATAAAGTCTCACTAATAAAACTGTCCCATCTTCTTCTACTGCAGCACAAAGCAGCTCTGAACCATCTGCTTTCTAAAACTGCTATTAGCTGATGTTCACTTATAGAAATACCAGTTTATGGATGAAAATGAGGATTTATGGTATGTTTGTGTCTGTGTCGTATATCTGATACCAGGTCTCCCATCAGGGAGGAACTGGAAGATAAATCTACCTCAACTCACTTTATTCACCTTTAAACATCTTTGGGACATTAATTATGTCGTGTTGTGTTCAGGGACTGTGAGTTTTTTCAACGCTTATTTATTAAAAACATCCAGAGAAGAAAACTGAAGGTTACTTGAACACAACTTATGTGTGAATAAAAACTAAAGAACCAAAGTTAGCTTTCTGTTGGCTGGACTGTTGATTCATGTATTTATGTATTTATTAGTTCTGTTGGATCAACGTGTTCAGTTTGTTCTGTTTGTGGATTTTAAATTAATTAATTAAATCCTAACATCTTTCCAGAAAAAGGAAGAATATATCTTCGTACGTAAGGCAAGAAAATCTAAAAATCAAGTGTTACAAATACTGTTAAATAAATATAAATAAAGTATTTTATACAGTTAACTACATTAATACATGGTGTTTCAGTTCATAACAGGGTAAATACAATAAGCATTTTCCCATAATCCTTTGTTTTGAAGGGAAGTGTAATGTATTTCCAGTGGAGTAATCTAAGTTAATTATTCTCTGTATAGCTCCACTCCTAGCCAATCAGATGGCTTTGTTGGGGAGTAGAAAAGAAAGGAGGAAGTCAGAGAGGACATGTAGAGCACGTTGGAGGGAGAAACATGCAGTCAGCAGAGGAGAGAAAAACTAAGTTTAATGTCCAGCTGACTGAGGTCTGGAGACTAATGGACTTTAAACTTTTGTAAAGTATTGTTGCAGTTAACAGTCGTGTGCAGCTCTCAGTTTGGTAACTAGTTATCCTGTAGTTTTAAGGTAAGTTCAGGCAGGTTAGCTGTGTTTGTGTGTTCACTAGCTTTGAAGGTGACAACTGTTAACTGTTGACTTGTTTAAGCTAGCGCCGCCGTGAGGACAGTCAGCTGGAAACGCCAGCCGCAGCTTTCACCGAGGACCGGGAGGAACCAGGACTTCACTGGAGGACCAGGACTTCACTGAGGACCAGGACTTCACTGGAGGACCAGGACTTCACTGGAGGACCAGGACTTGCTGACTGTGGGTTGCTTGATGTTTCAACAAGTAAAAAAATGTAATGTCTGCAACACTGCTTTAAACTCTGCTTTAAACTCTGCTTTAAACTCGGCTTTAAACTCGCTTTAAACTCGGCTTTAAACTCTGCTGGTCTTCTTCAGGCCTAACCCAGCAGGGTGGAAACCTTTCATTAAATATGGGTTTAAAGCAGTGTTGCAGACATTACATGTTTTTCCTTTTGAAATACCGATATAGCTCATAGTGAGTTAAGTAGTTCCACAGTGGAGGCTCCGCGTTATTGGTTGTTGATTATTTTTTTCACAAATATCTTTATTTGAATTTTAAATGTTTTCAGACAAACAATAGAAAGAATGTATAAAGACAAACATAAAAACAGGGAGCACAAAAAAAACAAAAAAACAAACACATCCTCCCCACCCTAGAACCCCATGCTCACTCCATCAGCAACAAAAACAAAGTTATAGTTTACATGTCACAGGCTTTTTGCAAGGTGCAAGAAAGGCAACCACATATCTTTAAAGTCCTCAAGTTTTCCTCTCGCAATGTAGGTCAGTTTCTCCAGTGCCAGGTGGTTGGACATTAGTTTGATCCACTGGTTTATCTTTGGTCTTTCTGTGTTCTTCCAGTTCAGAGCGATTACATGTTTAAGCTGCAATAAGCAGAAACTAACAAGATTCCTCTTTTTGTAGTCCCTTTAGGAAAGAGTTTACCGTCCATTGGCATGTTACATTCAGTCAAATAAAAAGTCTGAAGTTCGGACACTGCCACATACAATGAAGAAGAGTGGCCTTATCTACATCATTTTACACAAACATCAGGAGTATTAGAATTAAAATGGTGAAGTTTTACAGGAGTAATGTAGGTTCTAAATAACCATTTGTACTGCAGCAATCTAAACCTGGTGTTAATAGTCTGTGCCAGCAGGCAGGAATGTTTCCACTCATCGTCTGAAATTTCTGTTGGTAAATCAGTTTTCCAAGCTTGCAAATACGAAAGACCACTTTCTTTTGAGAGCAGTAAAATGTTGTAAAATTTGGAAAGCAGGCCTCTACTCTGATGGTTAACAGCTGTGTTCTCTATAGTGGTGAGTGGGGGTTTCACAGTAGACTTTAGTTTAGAGTGTCCCAAAAAGAAAACACCATTCGATCCTGTCAAATGCCTTTTCGGCATCTAACGACAGAAAGGCATGGTCCATGGCAAACTGTTTTTCGTATAATATATTCAATAATCGGCGGGTATTGTGAAAAGCTTGGCCCCAAGAACAAATCCATTTTGGTCATTTGAAATTAAGTTAGGAATATGTGATTCGATTCTCCGAGCTAGAGCTTTGCATAGTATTTTGGTGTCACATGACATCAAGGATATAGGCCTATATGAGCCCATGTCTGTCGGAGCTTTACCTGGTTTTAACAGAAGCTGCCAATCTTAAGGATGGAGGTAGGATGCCCTTCTCATAGGACTCATTATACATTTCAAGTAGATGAGGTAATAATTTATCTGAAAATCTCTTATAAAGCTCAGTAGGCAGGCCATCAGGGCCAGGGCTTTACCTGCATTCATATGGGCAAGTGCCTCCTTAAGTTTTCCATCTAACTCATGTTTTGTTTCCTCAGACAAGGTTGGGAATTGGAGTTGGTCCAGAAACTGATCCTGTTTATCCATATTGTCTGGATATTGGGATGTATATACATTTTTATAATATTCTGCAAAAGTGTCATTTATACATTTTGGATCCACTACCTTCTCTCCATTTTCAAGTACAATCGAATTAATAGCCCTACTTGTCTGTATTTTTTAAGCCTCCACCAGGAGTTTTCCTGCCTTCTCACCCTGATCATAGTACGACGGTTTCAACCACAGTAAACTAGTTGCTATTTTATTGGTAGTGAGTTCATTATATTCTGATTTTAATAGGAAGCTTTTTATACTTTTCAGTGTCATCACAGTAATACAGCTGGTCCTGCAGTTCCTTTATTTGCTTGTCAATATCTTTCAGTTTATTTAGATGTATTTTAGATTTATGCCGTGTAGCTCATTATTTCCCCCTTATATAGGCTTTAAATGCTTCCCATTTTATTGATGCACTGGTCTGGTCTTTATTAAAATTAAAATATTCCGTTATTTTTTCTTCAAGAAATTCCTCAAATTCTGCGGACTTCAGCCATTTAGCTTGAAACCGAAATGGAAGTGGAGATGAATAATAATTGGAAAACTTAATTGATAAGATAATTGGGGCGTGGTCTGAGAGTAGTATAGTCTCATACCA
Source organism: Percina caprodes (assembly GCA_013375575.1). Classification (NCBI taxonomy): domain Eukaryota; kingdom Metazoa; phylum Chordata; class Actinopteri; order Perciformes; family Percidae; genus Percina; species Percina caprodes. The sequence continues at coordinate 45,593 of JABXJD010002533.1, read as the reverse complement.
ACAATTCTGAATCATAGATATCAGACCAGAAGAAATCAGAAAGAAATCTATCCGAGAATATGTTTTATAGGTAGCAGAGAAACATGAATACTCAATCTTACTCGGAAAAAGTTGTCTCCAAATCTCCACTAAGTTAAGATCTTTCATAAATTTTCCAATCGTTTTCCTGGCTTGTTGGTGGGATGTGTCGGAGCTATTTGAACGGTCTACTACAGGATCTCCTCTGATGAACTGGCCCCTATAACCCGACACAGTTAAAAAGAAATGTTGATAAAAGGCAGGACCATCCCCATTGGGGCGTATAGACATACCAAGTTGACTAATGTAGAGATTATAGTTCCACTAAGTATAATAAATCTCCCAGATGATCCAGATATTTATCTTTTAGATCAAAAGGAACTAATTTATGGATCAATATAATGACCCCTCTTGCATGAGTCGTAAAACTAGAGGAGAATACCTGACCAGGCCATCTAGATTTGATCTTATTCACATCTTTATCTACCAAGTGTGTCTCTTGTAAGAAACACACTGTGCTCTTCATTTGTTTAATTCTGCCAGTACCTGTTTAAGATTGACAATTTTGTTTAGACCTCTTACATTCCAACTGGACACATTTATAACTGAGGTATCGAACATAAATCATGTGATTGAAAATATCTCAGGTTGTGTAAAGTCATCAAACACAAAATAATCTGGAGTGAGCCCCTTATTACAAAACCCCACACATTTCCCCAAACCCTTTAAGACTAGGAACGTGGGTTATATGAAAGGTTTCATCCACGTAGTGGGTAACGTGTAAATCTGCACACATGAGCTCGCTGTCGTAGAAATGTTTGGACCATAATGAAACTTGACGCACATAAACGTGCACCCAGTGCGTGATAAATCAAAAATCTATATCAATAATACTAAAAACATATCTTAAGACCATCGTGCCAGTAACGTATTTTAACAAAAAAGGCAGCTTACTAAATTATCCGTTGAGTTTTGTAGTTTTTGGCCACACTCGTCAGTGGCTCCTTATTTAAGTTACGGAGTCGTCACAGGTCTGCGAGCTTATTTCCTGAAAGTTCTTCAGCCTCAACAACCGATTTAAAAATCCTGCGTTTGTCATTGTGCGTGATGATCAGGTGAGCTGGGTACAGCACGCCATACCGAACATTCAGTGCACGAAGCTGGGTTTCACACCGTTGAAGCGCTGTTGCAGTTTCCGTGTCTCTGCGGAGAGGTCGGGGAAAAAGGCGACTCGTTGATTCTCATAGCGTACCTCCGTCATTTTCCTGGCGCTTCTCAGGGTTGCTTCCCAGTCCCGGTAGTTCAGAAACTTCATTATTATCACCCGTGGCGATGTAGATTTAGGGTTAATAGGCCCGATCCTGTGTGCTCTCTCTGATGGGGGACAGGGTGAGACCTTCACCTAGTGTATCTCGGAGCCACTTCTCCAGAAAACCACTCAGATCTGAGCCTTCCGATTTTCGGGTAGCCCAACCAGTCTCAAATTAGAGCGTTTGCTTCTGTCTTCTTCCTCTGTAATTCTGTCACAAAGGGTCTCTACAGTTTTCTCAGTATTTTAACTTTGCCTTGAAGAGGAGTTACATCATCTTCTGTTTGAGAGATCTGCTCCTCCGTCTCATTGATTCTTTGAGAGTGTAACTGTATATCCCCTTTCATATCGTTAATTGCTTTCAGCATGTCGGTAGATTGTTTGGCTGTGTCCCCTTTAACGACAGAATTTCCTTGAGAATGTGACCATTTGTCGGGCTCAACGCCACCAGCGCCTCCGGTGTTTCAGGTGTCTCAAGAGTCTCCGATGCCTCCCGTATATTGGCCTCGTTGGGAATATCCAGCGGCGTTTTGCTAGCATTAGCCGTGTCCACATTAGCCCCTTTGCCTTGTGAAGCCGTTTTACCCAGTTGTTGGCCAGTTTTAGTGTTTTTTGGTGGCATATTGTCCAGTAGAAGCGCGTGTGTCAAGAACAAGTAGAATTATGTTTATTGGTCCTAGTTAAGGATAGTTTCAAGGGATTTAACAGCGAGCCTCACGCACATGCAGCCTACCACTAAGACGCCATAACCGGAAGTCCCTTGGTTGTTGATTATTTCTTTATAGTTACCTATGCCTATAATAACAACATTCACTGGTAAAGGGAGATTTAGCCAATTCACCATAATAAGTAACCTCATCTCATATTATACTTCCAGCACCAGGAAGGGGTTAAACTAGTGTAACACACAGCTGAGTTCTCTTAGAGCAAACTTAAAACACACTCACACTTCCTCAGACCAGGTCTCAGTCTCTGTGGTCCACCATGGTCCACCCTGCAGGAAGACACAAAGACACAATCCACTTCATACTCCAGGGCTGTGGATAATTGAAGGTTTAACCATCATATTGTGAAATGAGACGGAGTGAGACTACGTGGACTCTGCAGCTTGTTCAAGTCAAAGTCAGGGCAATGCTGCTGAAGCTGTCACGGTGTGGTTACACTTAAGCCGCCTACACATGATACGCAATTTGCTCTCTGAGCACCGCTAGGTAGGACGCAGAGCAAAGCACAGCACAGGTAAACGTCATTAAGGGGGCAAGGAAGCTATTTCCTGTTGCTAGGTAACAACATGCCTTTATCTCATTGGTTGTGCGTATCAAAGGTCAGCAGCAACTAGGTAAAGTTGAAGTAATTTGAACTTTGGTGCAGATCAAAGTGACACCACCCCCGTAGGAAATCAATGGAGCGGGCGGTGCAGAGGGGTTCTGCCCCCCCCCCCCCATCATGTGTAGGCGGCTTTACTCTGAGACATGACAACAGCATTCTCTATGCCCTGGTGACAGACTGACAGGCTGGAGGTCTGGAGGGGTTTTATTTAGTTTGGTGTGTAAAATGTCTAATTAAATGACATGTAAATAGGTTAGGTTTATCTTTCATATTTAATTAAATTATTTAGTCAAAGAAAAGTAAACTGCCCAAAAAGGTCCCGTTTGGTATTTTTACTGAATTTCAGCTTCCTGTATCTCTACAAAAGTTGACTAGAAAAATGAGAACTCAGCTGGAATGTATGTAGCATAAAAGTGGTGATTAAAGCTGATTAAATCTGATTGATTAAATCTGATTTTTACTTCAGTATTTTCATTTGTCCTGCACCTGCCACAAGGTGGATGTGCACACAATTATTAATATTTCTTTTTTTAAATTTGATCCGCTAAAATGGTCTGAGGCATTGGTTAACTCTGGTGTGTTCCTGTGAGAGAAAGAAAAGAGTTTGATTTGATTTTAAAGGTAACTTACCTTCGTAAAATGTAACTGTTTTTGTTAATGCCAATTGAATCTCTACGGTGGCCCTGAAGTGCAAATCACAACAGCAAATAGGAAAACACTTCAACAAATCATTAAACACAACGGCATTAACTTCTACCTGAAAGGTAGGGCTATCTAGCAGAGGACGGACCCTCCTGATTGGACAGACGAACTGTCTGTCTTTTAACAGGAAGGAGAGGTGAAAAACACGGAAAGCGCCTTTTTTGAAAACATGAATATAATGATGTTGTGTTTTTCTATTTGCTGTTGTGATTTGCACTTTAGGGCCACCGTACTTTCCAGACCTCTAACTTTGAATAACTATTTGTATTTGTGTTATAAGACTGAGAACCCCTGTAATACACCTTCACTTAGATCCTCCATTGAACATTAACCAGAGTTTCTCAGTTAGTGACAAAGAAATAAATAAAATGAAGTCTTGGTCCGTCCATACCTGAGAGTGTCCAGTCTGCAGTCTGGATCCTCCAGTAAAGCAGAAAGCCGCTTCACTCCTGAGTCTCCTGGATGATTGTAGCTCAGGTCCAGCTCTCTCAGATGGGAGGGGTTGGAGATCAGAGCTGAGGCCAGAGAAGTACAGCCTTCCTCTGAGATCATACAGCCTGAGAGACTACACACACACACACACACACACACACACACACACACACACACACACACAGACAGTTGGTCATGACAATTCAGGTACGACTTGGTCCATCTCCCGGGAACAATACTTAACAATTATTTTGAGTGCTAGAAAGGGGCGGGGCTTTACAGTCCAGCTGTAAACAACAACAACTAATGTTGTGTAGCTACTTGAAAATTTCATTATACATTAACCTCTTGGATAGCACTATCATGAGTCTTCACACGCTCATGCAGCACATCATTAGAAAGCTTAAGGTCTCATGATTCCATTAAGCCCACGCACAAAGCATAAGGTGACTTATAGCGGTTATAATCATCTTTTAAAGTAAAGAAACACAGAAGGATTCTGCGCCGATAGTGTCTAAATTTGACCGTGCATCCCTACCTTTCTCCTCGTCTCTCTATTCACAGCGGTGAAAGATCTCCATAAACCTTTTTCCTGCTTTGCCAACAGTTCAAAGAATAAGTCCATCCAATCCTTTTAATCCAAAACGAGCTGGTCCCCTCACAATCTTGTAGATTCTGGCCATGTTTCCTCGTAAGCAAAGCTGAAAAGTCCATCATTTATGGACTTTGATCGCTCCTACTGTCGGCTCTAATAACGCTACAGAGTATCAAACTATTCAGCAAGTTTGGTTGACTCAACAGCTTTCGATTGACAGGTCGTTTCAGCCAATCCGTCTACTATAACCTGAGTTATCCCTCATGGAAGCCAATGAAGTCGCACGATTTACAGAGGGCAAAAGTGGGAAAGATTGGCATCTACTCCAACCAGTCAAAAGCAATAGTTATGAAACCGGGCTCCCTGTGTAGCCAATAAGAAGACGAGTTGATTAATACCAAACATGACCAGAAAATTTTAACCCTGTGATGGCTCCAGCTGTGTCAAAGCAAAAATAAGGCTTTATTTATTGCATTTCACCATTTCATCAAATTATAATGACTTATTTCTATAAATTTATGCATGTAGTTATTTTAGATATGTGTATGAGTGTGTGAGTGATGTGGATGTGTTTTTTAATTTGAGAAGTTTTTTATTTTGCACTTTTTGGGCTTTTTTTCTGAGAGGAAATAAGAAAAACGCACAGACATATCTGTAGAAATAACTTCATGAAATAGCCATTTTCTGAGTCATTTTCTTCTGGATTTTTTCTGTATTAAGTTCAGACATGTGGACACATTTTTGTATCTAACCCATGTAATATGCTTACAGTAGTGTTTTTTAATAATTTTACATATGATTTACTTGGACGGAAATAGAAATTCTCTATTCTAACCTCTTCAGCTCTGTGTCAGTAAGACCTAGTGTCACACTTACACAAGAAACAAAAAATTGAGAGTGTTAGCTTCCTAATGACCTCGGGAAAGGATGGGGGAAACTGTAGCAATTTTTTGGAGTAAAATTTAGGCGAGAAAAACATATATTTTGAAGTGATTTGTTAACAGGTTAAAGAGAGGGAGAGAGAAAAATAAACCATGTTTGTAATAGTTTTGCAGTTATTACATTCTAAATCACAAATAAATTGATTGAACGCTCCGTTCTGCTGTTGTTGAAGCTGCCTGTAAAAACCCAGCACAATTAGTGAATCACTAATTTTAGGCTCAGAGCTGAATGCTAAATGTAGCCTATTTTGCATTGCAACACTATACTATTTAATATTCTGGATTTTTATACAGCAGAAAGGCCTTAGAAGCTGAGTTTTTACATGAATGTACATCTTACTGTGACAAGGTATTGTAAGACATGTATTGTCATACTTTTGTTAAAAATGACAATTTCCACTATACGATCACAGTTTAATAGAGAGCAGAACTCCAGATAACTGCTGTGGGCTTCTATGTCTCTGTCTGTGATGTGGAATTGTCTATCCTGATTCGGTCTGGTTTCCCCATATGCAGATGCAGATCCACATATACAACATAGTGAGACTGTAACAAAGGGGACCGTCACATCAGCTTGACCCTTCCTCAGCCGAGCTGCCGCCAGACAACTCTGACTGGCTTTTAGTCGTTGCAGAGAGTTTCACAAAATAACAAAGGGCAGGACAGCCAGCTGGTCTTCTTGTTGTGGGACTATTAAGTAATATTAGCTGGCTTGCTATGTCTTGTGTCTTTGGCTCTGTTACTAGAGTTGTTGACCTGCTAGATTTAGATTTGAAGTAATGTAATCATAACAAATGCACGTGTAGAAGTATCAATATTTACAACAGCAGTGTAGAAGTAAATTATTGTGAAACTGTAGGGACACAAATTGAAAAAATAGTAATGTTACACAATGTTGCTATAAATTTCATTGTTACTCAGGTCCTAATTGAACACCAACCTGAGAGTTTCCAGTCTGCAGTGTGGACTCTTCAGTCCAGGAGACATCAGCTCCACTCCTAAATCCTGCAGGTCATTGTTACTCAGGTCCAGCTCTCTCAGACTAGAAGACTGGGAGCTAAGAACTGAGGACAGAGCTTCACAGCTTCTCTCTGAAAGGTCACAGCCACTCAGTCTGAAAGGGATTCAATAAAATGTCAATCAAATACATAACATAGGAAGAAAATAACCACTCAGAAGGTGATGCTTTTTATTCAACTGAACACCAACCTGAGAGTTTCCAGTCTACAGTGTGGACTTTTCAGTCCAGCCGACACTAGCTCCACTCCTGAATCCTGCAGGATGTTGTTACTCAGGTCCAGCTCTTTCAGACTAGAGGACGGGTAGCTGAGAACTGAGGACAGAGCTTCACATCTTCTCTCTGACAATGTACAGCCACTCAACCTAAAAGAGGTTCATTAGAAAGGTCATGCAATAATTAAGATATGAAGAAAAAACAACTTAGAGGTTCATCATTTTCAAATAGCTGAACACCAACCTGAGAGTTTCCAGTCTGCAGTGTGGACTCTCCAATCCAGAGGACAGCAGCTTTACTCCTGAATCCTGCAGGTCGTTATTACTCAGGTCCAGGTCTCTCAGACAAGAGGACTGGGAGCTGAGAACTGAAGACAGAGCTTCACAGCTTCTCTCTGACAGGTTACAGTCTTTCAGCCTGAAAATGAATCAGCAATATATAAGAACACAACTACAAACAAACAAAATATAATTAACAATTAAAGCTGCAAGCAGCGATGAACGGGCCCTCGCTAACCTGCGCGAGTTGGGGATACTGGCGGACGCCTCTCCTTGCGGCCGTGCATTTGCGCGTCACTCAGACACTGAACATCGTCGCCAATGAAAAGTGAACTCCCTGCTGAGTTCAATGACACCTCACACAAGATTATAAATCATACAGGTCATTATCTGTGAAAGGGGGCGTGGCCGCATCATAGTGGGGCGGGTCAAACATCACCAATGAAAAAGGAACTCTCTGCTGAGTTCAACGATACCTCACACAAGATTCTACGTCATACGGTTCATTATCTGTGAAAGGGGGCGTGGCCGCATCATAGGGGGGCGGGTCAAACATCACCAATCAAAAAGGAACTCTCTGCTGAGTTCAATGACACCTCACACAACACTATACGTCATACAGTTCAATATATGTGAAAAGGGGCGTGGCCGCATCATAAGGGGGCGGGTCAAACATCACCAATAAAAAGGGAAGTCTCTGCTGAGTTCTTTGATACCTCACACAAGACTGTACCTTAAACGGTTCAAATGTTATGAAAGTGGGCGTGGCTTGCGCATAGGGGGCGGGCCAAACCATCACCAATAAAGAAGGAAGTCTCTGCTGAGTTCATTGACACCTCACACAAAGCTATACCTTAAACGGTTCAAATGTTATGAAAGGGGGCGTGGCCTGAGTTACTGGGCGTGGTCAAAATATAGGGGCCGCCTCAGTATCACATGTAGACCACACATTCTAAGTTTCATGTAAATCGGATGATGTTTGTCATATAAGGCATATTTCCTGTTGCCAGATGGTGGCGCTGTCTCCAAAAGTCCATATTGGCCTGTAGGTGTCCTCAGGCCTGGACTCTTGGTGATTGTGGGAAATTTCAAGCAGATACGACAACGTACGCTGTAGTTACAGCCACTTTCTCCATCATCGCTAAACACTCAAAATGGCCGCCATGCCACGCCCACACCGTGTGACGAAAAGTTTTTCTTTTAATAACTTTTCATCGTCAACATCTTCAGATGACACACACCAAGTTTGAAGTTGATCAGATCAAAGCTCTAGGAGGAGTTCGTTAAAGTATAGCACCTTGTCTTTTAGGCCTACTTCCTGTTACCACTAGGGGGCGCTGTGACTTTGAGCCAATAGCGGCGTGTAGATGTCGTCAGGGGCGGACTCTGATGAATCCTGACAAGTTTCAATCCAATCGGACACTGTACGCTCAAGTTACACCCACTTCCTGTTTTGGTGGCGAATCGCACAAAATGGCCGCCCCGCCACGGCCACGCCCTATGACGAAAAGTTTTTCTTTCAATAACTTTTCATCGTTAACATGTTAAGATGACACACACCAAGTTTGAAGCTGATGGGATGAAAGCTCTAGGAGGAGTTCGTTAAAGTACGACACGTGGAAATGGCCAAAATCGCACTAATTTCGAACATTCAATCCAAAATGGCGGACTTCCTGTTTGGTTTAGTGGGGGGCTACAATGGAGTTTTATGTCCGCCCTGCCATGCTACATATGTGTACCAAGTTTCGTGGCTCTACGTTAAACGTAGTGCAGGGGCTGAATTTTCAAATTATTGTAGGGCGCTAGCGAGCCATTTTGTGCGCCTATTCCCGAAACCATTAAAATACGTAAATTTTCACCAGACTTGATGCGACCGCCAAATATGGTGAGTTTTTGAATATGATAAGTCCCCCAAAAAGGCAATTCATTTGACGGAAAAAGAAAGAAAGAATAATTAAAGCTGCAAGCAGCGATGAACGGGCCCTCGCTAACCTGCGCGAGTCGGGGTTACTGGCGGACGCCTCTCCTTGCGGCCGTGCATTTGCGCGTCACTCAGACACTGAAAATCGTCGCCAATGAAAAGTGAACTCCCTGCTGAGTTCAATGACACCTCACACAAGGCTATACGTCATACGGTACATTATCTGTGAAAGGGGGCGTGGCCGCATCATAGGGGGGCGGGTCAAACATCACCATTATAAAATGAAGTCTCTGCTGAGTTCAATGACACCTCACACAACACTATACGTCATACAGTTCAATATATGTGAAAAGGGGCGTGGTCGCATCATAGGGGGGCGGGTCAAACATCACCAATGAAAAAGGAATTCTCTGCTGAGTTCATTGACACCTCACACAAAGCTATACCTTAAACGGTTCAAATGTTATGAAAGTGGGCGTGGCTTACGCATAGGGGGCGGGCCAAACCATCACCAATGAAGAAGGAAGTCTCTGCTGAGTTCATTGACACCTCACACAAAGCTATACCTTAAACGGTTCAAATGTTATGAAAGGGGGCGTGGCCTGAGTGACTGGGCGTGGTCAAATTATAGGGGCCGCCTCAGTATCACATGTAGACCACACATTCTAAGTTTCATGTAAATCGGATGATGTTTGTCATATAAGGCATATTTCCTGTTGCCAGATGGTGGCGCTGTCTCCAAAAGTCCATATTGGCCTGTAGGTGTCCTCAGGCCTGGACTCTTGGTGATTGTGGGAAATTTCAAGCAGATACGACAACGTACGCTGTAGTTACAGCTACTTTCTCCTTCATCGCTAAACACTCAAAATGGCCGCCATGCCACGCCCACACCGTATGACGAAAAGTTTTTCTTTTAATAACTTTTCATCTTTAACATCTTAAGATGACACACACCAAGTTTGAAGTTGATCAGATGAAATCTCTAGGAGGAGTTCGTTAAAGTATAGCACCTTGTCTTTTAGGCCTACTTCCTGTTGCCACTAGGGGCGCTATGACTTTGAGCCAATAGCGGCGTGTATATGTCGTCAGGGCGGACTCTGATGAATCCTGAAAAGTTTCGATCCAATCGGACAACGTACGCTCAAGTTACACCCACTTCCTGTTTTGTTGGCGAATAGCGCAAAATGGCCGCCCCGCCACGGCCACGCCCTATGACGAAAAGTTTTTCTTTCAATAACTTTTCATCGTTAACATCTTAAGATGACACACACCAAGTTTGAAGCTGATTGGATGAAAGCTCTAGGAGGAGTTCGTTAAAGTACGACACGTGGAAATGGCCAAAATCGCACTAATTTCGAACATTCAATACAAAATGGCGGACTTCCTGTTTGGTTTAGGGGGGGGCTACAATGGAGTTTTATGTCCGCCCTGCCATGCTACATATGTGTACCAAGTTTCGTGAGTCTACGTTAAACGTACTGCAGGGGCTGAATTTTCAAATTATTGTAGGGGCGCTAGCGAGCCATTTTGTGCGCCCATTCCCGAAACCATTAAAATACGTAAATTTTCACCAGACTTGATGCGACCGCCAAATATGGTGAGTTTTTGAATATGATAAGTCCCTCAAAAAGGCAATTCATTTGCCGGAAAATAATAAATAAAGAATAATAATAATTAAAGCTGCAAGCAGCGATGAGCAGGCCTCGCTAACCTGCGCGAGTCGGGATACTGGCGGACGCCTCTCTTGCGACCGCGCATGTGCGCGTCACTCAGACACGAAAATCGTCCCCAATGAAAAATGAACTCCTGCTGAGTTCAATGACACCTCACACAAGAATGTACGTCATACGGTTCATTATCTGTGAAAGGGGGCGTGGCCGCATCATAGGGGGGCGGGTCAAACATCACCAATGAAGAAGGAAGTCTCTGCTGAGTTCATTGATACCTCACACAAAGCTGTACCTTAAACGGTTCAAATGTTATGAAAGTGGGCGTGGCTTACGCATAGGGGGCGGGCCAAACAATCACCAATAAAGAAGGAACTCTCTGCTGAGTTCATTGACACCTCACACAAAGCTATACCTTAAACGGTTCAAATGTAATGAAAGTGGGCGTGGCTTACGCATAGGGGGCGGGCCAAACAATCACCAATAAAGAAGGAACTCTCTGCTGAGTTCATTGACACCTCACACAAAGCTATACCTTAAACGGTTCAAATGTTATGGAAGGGGGCGTGGCCGCATCATAGGGGGGCAGGGAAAACATCACCAATGAAAAAGGAACTCTCTGCTGAGTTGATTGACACCTCACACAAGATTCTACGTCATATGGTTCATTATCTGTGAAAGGGGGCGTGGCCGCATCATAGTGGGGCGGGTCAAACATCACCAATGAAAAAGGAACTCTGCTGAGTTCTTTGATACCTCACACAAGACTGTACCTTAAACGGTTCAAATGTTATGAAAGTGGGCGTGGCTTACGCATAGGGGGCGGGCCAAACCATCACCAATAAAGAAGGAAGTCTCTGCTGAGTTCATTGACACCTCACACAAGCTATACCTTAAACGGTTCAAATGTTATGAAAGGGCGTGGCCTGAGTGACTGGGCGTGGTCAAATATAGGGGCCGCCTCAGTATCACATGTAGACCACACATTCTAAGTTTCATGTAAATCGGATGATGTTTGTCATATAAGGCATATTTCCTGTTGCCAGATGGTGGCGCTGTCTCCAAAAGTCCATATTGGCCTGTAGGTGTCCTCAGGCCGGGACTCTTGGTGATTGTGGGAAATTTCAAGCAGATACGACAACGTACGCTGTAGTTACAGCCACTTTCTCCTTCATCGCTAAACACTCAAAATGGCCGCCATGCCACGCCCACACCGTTTACGAAAAGTTTTTCTTTTAATAACTTTTCATCGTCAACATCTTAAGATGACACACACCAAGTTTGAAGTTGATCGGATGAAAGCTCTAGGAGGAGTTCGTTAAAGTATAGCACCTTGTCTTTTAGGCCTACTTCCTGTTGCCACTAGGGGGCGCTATGACTTTGAGCCAATAGCGGCGTGTATATGTCGTCAGGGGCGGACTCTGATGAATCCTGAAAAGTTTCGATCCAATCGGACAACGTACGCTCAAGTTACACCCACTTCCTGTTTCGGTGGCGAATCGCACAAAATGGCCGCCCCGCCACGGCCACGCCCTATGACGAAAAGTTTTTCTTTTAATAACTTTTCATCGTTAACATCTTAAGATGACACACACCAAGTTTGAAGCTGATTGGATGAAAGCTCTAGGAGGAGTTCGTTAAAGTACGACACGTGGAAATGGCCAAAATCGCACTAATTTCGAACATTCAATACAAAATGGCGGACTTCCTGTTGGGTTTAGGGGGGGGCTACAATGGAGTTTTATGTCCGTCCTGCCATGCTACATATGTGTACCAAGTTTCGTGACTCTACGTTAAACGTACTGCAGGGGCTGAATTTTCAAATTATTGTAGGGGCGCTAGCGAGCCATTTTTGTGCGCCCATTCCCGAAACCCTTAAAATACGTAAATTTTCACCAGACTTGATGCGACCGCCAAATATGGTGAGTTTTTGAATATGATAAGTCCCCCAAAAAGGCAATTCATTTGCCGGATAAAAGAAAGAAGAATAATAATAATTCCTTCAGTTTCAATAGGGCCTTCGCCGCTGTCGGCGCTCGGGCCCTAATTAAAGCTGCAAGCAGCGATGAACGGGCCCTCGCTAACCTGCGCGAGTCGGGGATACTGGCGGACGCCTCTCCTTGCGGCCGCGCATTTGCGCGTCACTCAGACACCGAAAATCGTCGCCAATGAAATGTGAACTCCCCGCTGAGTTCGATGACACCTCACACAAGACTCTACGTCATACGGTTCATTATCTGTGAAAGGGGCGTGGCCGCATCATAGGGGGCGGGTCAAACATCACCAATGAAAAGGAACTCTCTGCTGAGTTCAATGACACCTCACACAAGATTCTACGTCATACGGTTCATTATCTGTGAAAGGGGCGTGGCCGCATCATGGGGGCGGGTCAAACATCACCAATGAAAAGGAATTCTCTGCTGAGTTCATTGACACCTCACACAAGCTGTACCTTAAACGGTTCAAATGTTATGAAAGTGGGCGTGGCTTACGCATAGGGGCGGGCCAAACCATCACCAATAAAGAAGGAAGTCTCTGCTGAGTTCATTGACACCTCACACAAAGCTATACCTTAAACGGTTCAAATGTTATGAAAGGGGCGTGGCCTGGGTGACTGGGCGTGGTCAAATTATAGGGGCCGCCTCAGTATCACATGTAGACCACACATTCTAAGTTTCATGTAAATCGGATGATGTTTGTCATATAAGGCATATTTCCTGTTGCCAGATGGTGGCGCTGTCTCCAAAAGTCCATATTGGCCTGTAGGTGTCCTCAGGCCGGGACTCTTGGTGATTGTGGGAAATTTCAAGCAGATACGACAACGTACGCTGTAGTTACAGCCACTTTCTCCTTCATCGCTAAACACTCAAAATGGCCGCCATGCCACGCCCACACCGTGTGACGAAAAGTTTTTCTTTTAATAACTTTTCATCGTCAACATCTTAAGATGACACACACCAAGTTTGAAGTTGATCAGATGAAAGCTCTAGGAGGAGTTCGTTAAAGTATAGCACCTTGTCTTTTAGGCCTACTTCCTGTTGCCACTAGGGGCGCTATGACTTTGAGCCAATAGCGGCGTGTATATGTCGTCAGGGGCGGACTCTGATGAATCCTGAAAAGTTTCGATCCAATCGGACAACGTACGCTCAAGTTACACCCACTTCCTGTTTTGGTGGCGAATCGCACAAAATGGCCGCCCCACGGCCACGCCCTATGACGAAAAGTTTTTCTTTTAATAACTTTTCATCGTTAACATGTTAAGATGACACACACCAAGTTTGAAGCTGATTGGATGAAAGCTCTAGGAGGAGTTCGTTAAAGTACGACACGTGGAAATGGCCAAAATCGCACTAATTTCGAACATTCAATACAAAATGGCGGACTTCCTGTTGGGTTTAGGGGGGGGCTACAATGGAGTTTTATGTCCGTCCTGCCATGCTACATATGTGGACCAAGTTTCGTGAGTCTACGTTAAACGTACTGCAGGGGCTGAATTTTCAAATTATTGTAGGGGCGCTAGCGAGCCATTTTGTGCGCCTATTCCCGAAACCATTAAAATACGTAAATTTTCACCAGACTTGATGCGACCGCCAAATATGGTGAGTTTTTGAATATGATAAGTCCCCCAAAAAGGCAATTCATTTGCCGGGAAAAAAAGAATAATAATAATTAAAGCTGCAAGCAGCGATGAACGGGCCCTCGCTAACCTGCGCGAGTCGGGGATACTGGCGGACGCCTCTCCTTGCGACCGCGCATTTGCGCGTCACTCAGACACTGAAAATCATCCCCAATGAAAAATGAACTCCCTGCTGAGTTCAATGACACCTCACACAAGACTCTACGTCATACGGTTCATTATCTGTGAAAGGGCGTGGCCGCATCATAGGGGGCGGGTCAAACATCACCAATGAAAAGGAAGTCTCTGCTGAGTTCAATGACACCTCACACAAGATTCTACGTCATACGGTTCATTATCTGTGAAAGGGGCGTGGTCACATCATAGGGGGCGGGTCAAACATCACCAATAAAAAGGAAGTCTCTGCTGAGTTCATTGACACCTCACACAAAGCTATACCTTAAACGGTTCAAATGTTATGAAAGGGGGCGTGGCCTGAGTGACTGGGCGTGGTCAAAATATAGGGGCCGCCTCAGTATCACATGTAGACCACACATTCTAAGTTTCATGTAAATCGGATGATGTTTGTCATATAAGGCATATTTCCTGTTGCCAGATGGTGGCGCTGTCTCCAAAAGTCCATATTGGCCTGTAGGTGTCCTCAGGCCTGGACTCTTGGTGATTGTGGGAAATTTCAAGCAGATACGACAACGTACGCTGTAGTTACAGCCACTTTCTCCTTCATCGCTAAACACTCAAAATGGCCGCCATGCCACGCCCACACCGTTGACGAAAAGTTTTTCTTTTAATAACTTTTCATCTTCAACATCTTAAGATGACACACACCAAGTTTGAAGTTGATCAGATGAAAGCTCTAGGAGGAGTTCGTTAAAGTATAGCACCTTGTCTTTTAGGCCTACTTCCTGTTGCCACTAGGGGGCGCTATGACTTTGAGCCAATAGCGGCGTGTATATGTCGTCAGGGGCGGACTCTGATGAATCCTGACAAGTTTCGATCCAATCGGACAAGTACGCTCAAGTTACACCCACTTCCTGTTTTGGTGGCGAATCGCACAAAATGGCCGCCCGCCACGGCCACGCCCTATGACGAAAAGTTTTTCTTTTAATAACTTTTCATCGTTAACATCTTAAGATGACACACACCAAGTTTGAAGCTGATTGGATGAAAGCTCTAGGAGGAGTTCGTTAAAGTACGACACGTGGAAATGGCCAAAATCGCACCAATTTCGAACATTCAATACAAAATGGCGGACTTCCTGTTTGGGTTAGGGGGGGGCTACAATGGAGTTTTATGTCCGCCCTGCCATGCTACATATGTGTACCAAGTTTCGTGGCTCTCGTTAAACGTAGTGCAGGGGCTGAATTTTCAAATTATTGTAGGGCGCTAGCGAGCCATTTTGTGCGCCTATTCCCGAAACCATTAAAATACGTAAATTTTCACCAGACTTGATGCGACCGCCAAATATGGTGAGTTTTTGAATATGATAAGTCCCTCAAAAAGGCAATTCATTTGACGGAAAATAATAATAATAATAATAAAGAATAATAATTCCTTCAGTTCCAATAGGGCCTTCGCCGCTGTCGGCGCTCGGGCCCTAATTAAAGCTGCAAGCAGCGATGAACGGGCCCTCGCTAACCTGCGCGAGTCGGGGATACTGGCGGATGCCTCTCCTTGCGGCCGTGCATTTGCGCGTCACTCAGACACTGAACATCGTCCCAAATGAAAAGGGAACTCCCCGCTGAGTTCAATGACACCTCACACAAGGCTATACGTCATACAGTTCATTATCTGTGAAAGGGGGCGTGGCCGCATCATGGGGGCGGGTCTAACATCACCAATGAAAAGGAACTCTCTGCTGAGTTCATTGACACCTCACACAAAGCTATACCTTAAACGGTTCAAATGTTATGAAAGTGGGCGTGGCTTACGCATAGGGGGCGGGCCAAACCATCACCAATAAAGAAGGAAGTCTCTGCTGAGTTCATTGACACCTCACACAAGACTCTACGTTAAACGGTTCAAATGTTATGAAAGGGGGCGTGGCCTGGGTGACTGGGCGTGGTCAAATTATAGGGGCCGCCTCAGTATCACATGTAGACCACACATTCTAAGTTTCATGTAAATCGGATGATGTTTGTCATATAAGGCATATTTCCTGCTGCCAGATGGTGGCGCTATCTCCAAAAGTCCATATTGGCCTGTAGGTGTCCTCAGGCCGGGACTCTTGGTGATTGGGGGAAATATCAAGCAGATACGACAACGTACGCTGTAGTTACAGCTACTTTCTCCTTCATTGCTAAACACTCAAAATGGCCGCCATGCCACGCCCACACCGTATGACGAAAAGTTTTTCTTTTAATAACTTTTCATCGTTAACATCTTAAGATGACACACACCAAGTTTGAAGCTGATTGGATGAAAGCTCTAGGAGGAGTTCGTTAAAGTACGACACGTGGAAATGGCCAAAATCGCACTAATTTCGAACATTCAATACAAAATGGCGGACTTCCTGTTTGGTTTAGGGGGGGGCTACAATGGCGTTTTATGTCCGCCCTGCCATGCTACATATGTGTACCAAGTTTCGTGAGTCTACGTTAAACGTACTGCAGGGGCTGAATTTTCAAATTATTGTAGGGGGCGCTAGCGAGCCATTTTTGTGCGCCCATTCCCGAAACCCTTAAAATACGTAAATTTTCACCAGACTTGATGCGACCGCCAAATATGGTGAGTTTTTGAATATGATAAGTCCCTCAAAAAGGCAATTCATTTGCCGGAAAATAATAAAGAATAAAGAATAATAATAATTAAAGCTGCAAGCAGCGATGAACGGGCCCTCGCTAACCTGCGCGAGTCGGGGATACTGGCGGACGCCTCTCCTTGCGGCCGTGCATTTGCGCGTCACTCAGACACTGAACATCGTCCCAAATGAAAAGGGAACTCCCCGCTGAGTTCAATGACACCTCACACAAGGCTATACGTCATATAGTTCATTATCTGTGAAAGGGGGCGTGGCCGCATCATGGGGGGGCGGGTCTAACATCACCAATGAAAAAGGAACTCTCTGCTGAGTTCATTGACACCTCACACAAAGCTATACCTTAAACGGTTCAAATGTTATGAAAGTGGGCGTGGCTTACGCATAGGGGGCGGGCCAAACCATCACCAATAAAGAAGGAAGTCTCTGCTGAGTTCATTGACACCTCACACAAGACTCTACGTTAAACGGTTCAAATGTTATGAAAGGGGGCGTGGGTGGTGACTGGGCGTGGTCAAATTATAGGGGCCGCCTCAGTATCACATGTAGACCACACATTCTAAGTTTCATGTAAATCGGATGATGTTTGTCATATAAGGCATATTTCCTGCTGCCAGATGGTGGCGCTATCTCCAAAAGTCCATATTGGCCTGTAGGTGTCCTCAGGCCGGGACTCTTGGTGATTGGGGGAAATATCAAGCAGATACGACAACGTACGCTGTAGTTACAGCTACTTTCTCCTTCATTGCTAAACACTCAAAATGGCCGCCATGCCACGCCCACACCGTATGACGAAAAGTTTTTCTTTTAATAACTTTTCATCGTTAACATCTTAAGATGACACACACCAAGTTTGAAGCTGATCGGATGAAAGCTCTAGGAGGAGTTCGTTAAAGTACGACACGTGGAAATGGCCAAAATCGCACTAATTTCGAACATTCAATACAAAATGGCGGACTTCCTGTTGGGTTTAGGGGGGGGCTACAATGAAGTTTTATGTCCGTCCTGCATTGCTACATATGTGTACCAAGTTTCGTGACTCTACGTTAAACGTACTGCAGGGGCTGAATTTTCAAATTATTGTAGGGGGCGCTAGCGAGCCATTTTTGTGCGCCTATTCCGAAACCATTAAAATACGTAAATTTTCACCAGACTTGATGCGACCGCCAAATATGGTGAGTTTTTGAATATGATAAGTCCCCCAAAAGGCAATTCATTTGACGGAAAATAATAATAATAATAATAATAATAATAATTCCTTCAGTTCCAATAGGGCCTTCGCGCGCTGTGGCGCTCGGCCCTAATTAAAGCTGCAAGCAGCGATGAACGGGCCCTCGCTAACCTGCGCGAGTCGGGGATACTGGCGGAAGCCTCTCCTTGCGGCCGTGCATTTGCGCGTCACTCAGACACTGAACATCGTCGCAAATGAAAAGTGAACTCCTGCTGAGTTCAATGACACCTCACACAAGACTCTACGTCATACGGTTCATTATCTGTGAAAGGGGGCGTGGCCGCATCATGGGGGGGCGGGTCAAACATCACCAATGATAAAGGAACTCTCTGCTGAGTTCAACGATACCTCACACAAGATTCTACGTCATACGGTTCATTATCTGTGAAAGGGGGCGTGGCCGCATCATGGGGGGGCGGGTCTAACATCACCAATGAAAAAGGAAGTCTCTGCTGAGTTCAATGATACCTCACACAAGACTGTACCTTAAATGGGTCACCAGTTATGAAAGTGGGCGTGGCTTACGCATAGGGGGCGGGCCAAACCATCACCAATAAAGAAGGAAGTCTCTGCTGAGTTCATTGACACCTCACACAAAGCTATACCTTAAACGGTTCAAATGTTATGAAAGGGGGCGTGGCCTGGATGACTGGGCGTGGTGAAATTATAGGGGCCGCCTCAGCATCACATGTAGACCACACATTCTAAGTTTCATGTAAATCGGAGGATGTTTGTCATATAAGGCATATTTCCTGTTGCCAGATGGTGGCGCTGTTTCCAAAAGTCCATATTGGCCTGTAGGTGTCCTCAGGCCGGGAGTCTTGGTGATTGGGGGAAATTTCAAGCAGATACGACAACGTACGCTGTAGTTACAGCCACTTTCTCCTTCATCGCTAAACACTCAAAATGGCCGCCATGCCACGCCCACACCGTATGACGAAAAGTTTTTCTTTTAATAACTTTTCATCGTCAACTTCTTAAGATGACACACACCAAGTTTGAAGTTGATCGGATGAAAGCTCTAGGAGGAGTTCGTTAAAGTATAGCACCTTGTCTTTTAGGCCTACTTCCTGTTGCCACTAGGGGCGCTATGACTTTGAGCCAATAGCGGTGCGTATATGTCGTCAGGGGCGGACTCTGATGAATCCTGACAAGTTTCGAACCAATCGGACACTGTACGCTCGAGTTACACCCACTTCCTGTTTTGGTGGCGAATCGCACAAAATGGCCGCCCCGCCACGGCCACGCCCTATGACGAAAAGTTTTTCTTTCAATAACTTTTCATCGTTAACATCTTAAGATGACACACACCAAGTTTGAAGCTGATTGGATGAAAGCTCTAGGAGGAGTTCGTTAAAGTACGACACGTGGAAATGGCCAAAATCGCACTAATTTCGAACATTCAATACAAAATGGCGGACTTCCTGTTTGGTTTAGGGGGGGGCTACAATGGAGTTTTATGTCCGTCCTGCCATGCTACATATGTGTACCAAGTTTCGTGACTCTACGTTAAACGTACTGCAGGGGCTGAATTTTCAAATTATTGTAGGGGGCGCTAGCGAGCCATTTTTTTGCGCCCATTCCCGAAACCATTAAAATACGTAAATTTTCACCAGACTTGATGCGACCGCCAAATATGGTGAGTTTTTGAATATGATAAGTCCCTCAAAAAGGCAATTCATTTGACGGAAAAAGAAAGAAAGAAAGAATAATAATTCCTTCAGTTTCAATAGGGCCTTCGCCGCTGTCGGCGCTCGGGCCCTAAATATAAAAATGCATTTAATTTGAATAGATGTGTGTGCACGTACAGAGCTTTTTTGGAGGCTTTAATCACTGGCAGCAGCCTCAGAAGAGCCTCCTCTGAAGCAGAGTATTTCTTCAGGTCAAACACGTCCAGATCTTTTTCTGATGACAGTAAGATGAAGACCAGAGCTGACCACTGAGCATGAGACAGTTTATCTGTGGAGAGACTTCCTGAACTCAGGGACTGTTGGATCTCCTCCACTAGAGAACCATCATTCAGTTCATTCAGACAGTGGAACAGATTGATGCTTCTCTCTGCAGACAGATTCTCACTGATCTTCGTCTTGATGTACTCAACTGTTTTCTGATTGGTCTGTGAGCTACTTGCAGCATAAGTCATCAGACCTTGTAGGTGTTTCTGATTGGTCTGCAGTGAAATACCCAGGAGGAAGCGGAGGAACAAGTCCAGGTGTCCATTTGGACTCTGTAAAGCTTTGTCCACAGCACTCTGATGGAGATAGTTTAATTTAGGTTTGACACTGAAGACTTTAGACAGTCGGGAGGTTGTTTGTTCTTCTACCAGCAGGTTGACTCCAGAGTTGGTGGAGGTCAGATGGACATGAAGAGCAGCCAGGAACTCCTGAACACTCAGATGGATGAAGCAGAACACCTTGTCCTGGTACAGTCCACTCTCCTCTTTAAAGATCTGTGTGAACACTCCTGAGTACACTGATGCTGCTCTGATATCGATGCCACACTCTGTCAGGTCTGATTCATAGAAGATCAGGTTGCCTTTCTGCAGTTGCTCAAAAGCCAGTTTTCCCAGAGACTTGATCATCTTCCTGGTCTCTGGACTCCAGTGTTGATCTATCTCAGATTTCCCATGATATTTAACGTTCAGTTTGGACTGAACCACCAGGAAGTGGATGTACATCTCAGTCAGGGTCTTGGGCAGCTGTCCTCCCTCTCTGGTCTCCAACACCTTCTCCAGAACTGTAGCAGTGATCCAGCAGAAGACTGGGATGTGGCACATGATGTGGAGGCTTCGTGATGTCTTGATGTGGGAGATGATTTTGTTGGCCTGCTTCTTGTCTCTGTATCTCTTACTGAAATAATCATCCTTCTGTGGGTCATTGAACCCTCTGATCTCTGTCACCATGTCAACATACTCAGCAGGGATCTGATTGGCTGCTGCGGGTCGTGTGGTTATCCAGAGGCGAGCAGAGGGAAGCAGATTCCCCCTGATGAGGTTTGTGAGCAGCACACCCACTGAGGTGGACTCTGTAACATCAGTCAGGATCTCAGTGTTGAGGAAGTCCAGAGGAAGTCGACACTCATCCAGACCGTCAAAGATGAAGACAACCTGGACCTCTTCAAACCTGCTGATTCCTGCTTCTTTGGTTTCACTAAAGAAGTGATCAACAAGTTCCACCAAGCTGAACTTTCTCTCTTTCAGCACATTCAGCTTTCTGAAGGTGAATGGGAATATGAACTGGATGTCCTGGTTGGCTTTGCCTTCAGCCCAGTCCAGAGTGAACTTCTGTGTTAAGACTGTTTTCCCGATGCCAGCCACTCCCGTTGTCATCACGGTTCTGATTGGTTCATCTCTTCCAGTTGGGGCTTTAAAGATGTCTTCACATCTGATTATTGTTTCTGGTCTGTCTGGTTTCCTGGATGCTGTTTCAATCTGTCTGACCTCATGTTCTTCATTGACCCCTGCAGCCCCTCCCTCCATGATGAAGATCTCTGTGAACATCTGATGCAGAACGGTTGGGTTTCCTGCTTTAGCAATCCCCTCAAACACACACTGGAACTTTATCTTCTGGTTAGTCTTGAGTTTACGCTGACAAACTCCAGAATGATTTCCTGAATGAACACACAACAAGAAAAATCAATAAGTCAAAGAACATATTTCAACATTCCAATAGTAAGTATATATTTTAATGCATTTTTTCAGACATTAGTAAATGTCCCATTTTTAAATGTGTTAAAATCCTCTTACTGCTCTGCAGACGGTCAGCCAGCTCCTCCTGCTTCATTCTCCTCAGGAAGTGCAGTGTGATCTTCAGAAATGCTTCTCTGCTCCTCCTCCTCTGCTCTTCATCCTTACACTCCAAAACCTTCTCATCCTCCCTCTGACTCTCTAAGCATTCTGGGTAATCTTGACATAGAGCCTTCTGAATCTTCTTCAGCTCGTTCTTTACAAAAGTGACGATGTTCTCCTCCAGCAGCTGGACCAGAATGATAAAGTCAACATTTAGTTTAAAGAACTCAACATGTGATTCATCTCTCAGTCTGGAGGCCTGCTGGTTTGAAAAGACCAGCATGGAGACTATTGGGATCTGAGTGGTAGTTCATCATTTAATCTGTAGATAATAATGAAAGTATTCTTTTAATATGTACACACCATAAATATGGAGTCCAGGTCTGTTTGCTGCTGCAGGTCAGACTGACCACCGAGGCCCTCTGAGCTCTCCTGGTGAACTCTGTAGAGAAAACATCAAGTTTAAGAACATTTAATGATCTGTACACAGTCCTGATGATGACACAATGGCAACTGTGGCTCTTGAGGAGTGTTACGTGGTTCAGGACTAGGATTGGGTATTGTTTGGCTACCGTCATCAGAGCTGTGGTCTGGCAAATCGAGACTAAGTGCAAAGAGACAATACGGGAATAATGTGGACTGTAACTACAAGGGCTCCAACACCAGAGCTGTGGTCTGGACTGAGAACCATCACAGACTACAACAGGAAACCTGCAGGGCTCAGGTAATCTGGACCTGATGGCCAAGCTCTTAAGGTGTCTGCAGATCAACTGGAAGATGTCTTTATTATGTTATTATAACAATGACGTCCGAAACTCATTACTATATGCTGATAATTCTAGTCTATAACAACTTTAAAAGTCTTTTATTTTGTATGTAAAGACAGTATGAAACATTTAAGTGTTTTATTATTATGAAGTATATTATTATTATTATTACTATTGTTATTAGTTAAGTCCAGTCATGGTGGTGATGAGGAGGAAAATGATGAAGAGGAGGAGGACAGGCAGGAGGAGTATGGAGCCGGAGGAACCAGCACAGATACAGTGGAAGGTACAAGTCCAGTGTGCAGGGCTGTATAACGTAGCGTTGGCTTGTTCTGGTCTCTTTTTGTAGAGTTATTATTACTATTATTAAAATTACTTCTAAAAAGGTTCTACGTGTGCTCTCCACACGCTCTCATGAAAGGCCGCTCCGTCCCAAAGTCCCGGGATGAATTTTTGTCCCAGTACATCCATGAAGACCACCATTGTCCCTGTCCTGTCTGCATTCAGACCAAAGCCCTCTGCCTGGATGACTACCCAGTAGTCTCACATTGCTAGACCTTCCTCTGCAGGGCTACAGAGGAAGGTCTGACTAGTCCACACCCCATTCTGGGATGGGAGAAAAACCTGCACTGGTTTATTGGCATTTCTTTAAACTAATCACAATTGTCTTTGGTGGTGCTAACCTGTCTGGTGGTTCTGGTCCTGGTATCACTGGGCATCAGATTAAAATCACATTATGTCAAACCTAGACTATGAAGCTCTGAGAGAGTCTGATAATAACAAAGTTCAGTTATAAATTATTACCTTTCATCAACAGCTCGTCCATCTTTAAAGGTAATAGGACGACCCATAGACCAGTCACTCTTCATGGACATACAGCTGGGTCCAGGTCCTGGTTCAGGTCTTTGCTGCAGACTAATTCAAACAAAAGGACGAATAATTTTAACCAGATACTTTAATTATTTTATTTAATTATTAAACAACTGGGTCCAGGTCCAGGTTTCTGCTGCTGCATCCTGATACAAACAAAGACCGTGGATCAGTAACTGTAATCAAAATATAATCTGATGAAAGATGCCGTCTCATCTCAGTCATTGGCTCTTTGTTGACTAATAAAGTAAGAAATTCATTCAAGAAGTTGATTTCATTAATTCCTTCATACAGGAGGTGTATACTGTGATGTCACTGCTGACACATTATATCGTTGAGTCCTACAACAGACTACGGAGCTCTGGACCAAGTCTGGATTCTTCTTCTCAGGAGAGGCAGATAATAACAAAGTTCACTTTTAAATTCTTACCTTCCATCAGCAGCTCGTCCATCTTTAAAGGTAATAAGATGATCCATAGACCAGTCACTCTTCATGGACACACAGCTGGGTCCAGGTCCAGGTTTCTGCTGCTGCATCCTGATACAAACAAAGACCGTGGATGAGTTACTATTCACCAAAATGTAATCTGAGATTTGAGATTCATTAATTTAGAATAGGGACAGAGCACATTGATGAACATTTATGTGAAAATACAAGATAATTATATATATTATATATAGATTATAGCAGGTGGCTGATAACATCTGTGGAAGGTTGGTGTTAAAATAACAAGTTCCAACATAATAAACTGATAGGACAAAATAATAACAGTAAAAGAGTTAAATAAACTAACTGGCTCCCAAAAAGCCAGGATTTGGGGGACCAAAGAAATCTGGAGTTAACCCTCGTGTTGTCTTCCCCGTCGACCAGGATGCAGCTTTTAGGTTTTCTGGATCAAAATGTTCAGATGTTTTGGTTGTCTTTTTAACGTCTTTTTAAGTTTCTGACAACATTTGTTTTGACATTTTTTTTAAGCTTTTAATGCTTTGAAATTGAGTAAAACACCCAAATTTAAAGAAAGTAGTGAACTGATCATTAATTTAAACTTTTAGGTTTTCTGGGTTTTTAAGTTTCTGTGAATATTGTTCAGCTGTTTTGACTCTGATATTTTTTTTTAAGCTTTTCTCACTTTTCCTGACATTCTTTAATATTATTAGTTTAGTTATAAGTTTTTGTCACTTTTTCAACGTTCTATTATCTACTTTTTCTTTACATGCTATAAATTTGAATAAAACTCCCAAATTTAAAGAAAGTAGAGAACTGATCCTTTATTTAAGTTGTGAAGAGCGTTGTAGAGAACCATCCATGTTATTTTGTTGGTTGAAAGAAACCCAAATTTCTGATATAGAAACTTCTTTAAATGTGGATCAGATTAGACCCGAGGACAACAGGAGGGTCAAACGCTAAAGAGCTTAAGTTCTGTATCTTTCATCAGTCGTCTCTTTGTTGACTCATCACGTTAGTATTTAATATTCTAGACGTAGATATTGAGAGTGAATCCTGATGGAGGAGTGATGTGAGTGCTGAGCTCTAACATGGAGAAGAGTCCATCATCATCTCACCTCTGAGCTTTGGTCTGGCTGTCATGGTCCCCCCACAGAGTGGTTTTAGAGGGAGGGGCTCCCTCCTCTCTGTCCTCACACTGACTCATAGCAGAGTCCACACCTGCTGGGAGACATCACCTCTGTTACTATGACAACCTTTTCATCACAGGACACATTAGTCTCTCATTCCTCTCCAACATGTCCCAGATGCTGTAGAAAACAGTGAGTCAGGTCTTTCCATCAGACACCCTGAGCAGGTCCATGAAGGACTCGGAGTCTCTGGGACAGTGGACACATGGACTGTGTAAACAGCTTTCAGTCAAACCAAGTCTGTCTCAGTGTTGGAGACGTCTGTGTTTTAGTTACATTAGATGTACCAAGCTGTCGGACCAGTTCTGACACTCCTTGCATTTACACTGATGACACACACACACACACACACACACACACACACACACACACACACACACTTCAGCAACTTCCAAACTGTCTGATCTAATAGTCAATAAATGTCAAATAACCCTTCCCTAACCAGCATGGACTGAAGTGTGTGTTTCTGTGTTTGCACTCTGTAACTTTTTCTCCTTTTACCAAAGTAACAATTTCAAGGCAGAACTTTAACTTGTACTAACAAAGTCATGTGTTGGTACTTTTACTGCAGTCCAGAATGATCATACAGGAACTCTGTACTGCAGTAAAAGTACAAACAACTCAGTGTCAAAGTACTACTGGGTTTTAGATCAAATGTCCCACGGCCAAGTTGATCAGAGCTGTTTGGACACTCCCTGTTTTTATTGTGGTGTAGCCACCAGCGTAGTTACGTTGTCATCTTCCTCATTCACACACACACACACACACACACACACACACACACACACACACACACACACACACACACACACACACACACACACACACACACACACACACACACCCTTCCCAGACAGTCTTTGCACCAAGCTGTCCGACCAGTTCTGACACTCCTTGCATTTTTTACTGATGACAGACACACACACACACACACACACACACACACACACACACACACACACACACACACACACACACACAATGTCAACAACAGGAAAGTCACCTCAACTTGCAGCAATAACAACCTTCCCTCAGACCACCACACACCCTCCATCTGATTCAACTGTGTGTGTGTGTGTGTGTGTGTGTGTGTGTGTGTGTGTGTGTGTGTGTGTGTGTGTGTGTGTGTGTGTGTGTGTAACAGAGAGCAGCAGAACTCAGCCATTACCACGCAGTGTAAAATCCTTCTGAAACCTCTTTCCATCCAAACACCAAAGATGGAGTCTAGAAGACCACCAGGAAGTCTCCCTGTCCCGTGTCCTCTCTCTGACGGCCTACACTGTCCCTCTGTCCTCCGGAGTTTGTTCCTTTGTGATCCAGACGTACTAATATAAAATCATTTTAATGATTATAAGAAGCGCTGCCCAGCCGCTCCCCGAGCAAAGAGAAGGAGACCCAAGCCGAGCCACATGCCCAACCCGCCATGCCGGCCTGTCCCCCTTTGTCAAGGACCCCAAACAATACACAACACTGCCGCTGCCAGAACACCTGGCGTCAAACACCCAAAAGAATACGAGTCGCACATGAAGGACTCTACTGACAGCAGCCACAACGCAGAAACCCCAGGTACGGGGGGGCAAAGGGGGGCCAGCTAAAAACTGGTGCTAACCAGACCAGGCTGTCAGCTGTTCTCCCGGTAAATGAGTCTTCCTACAGCGGGAGCGCAGCGACCAATCGGCTGGCTGCTGCTCATTAGCTTGTACTAACAAAGTCATGTGTTGGTACTTTTACTGCAGTCCAGAATGATCATACAGGAACTCTGTACTGCAGTAAAAGTACAAACAACTCAGTGTCAAAGTACTACTGGGTTTTAGATCAAATGTCCCACGGCCAAGTGGATCAGAGCTGTTTGGACACTCCCTGTTTTTATTGTGGTGTAGCCACCAGCGTAGTTACGTTGTCATCTTCCTCATTCTCACACACACACACACACACACACACACACACACACACACACACACACACACACAGGAGTATGACAAAAGGATTATTACTTATTGATCAGTGTTGCTAAAGATAAATAAATGCGTTGATTATTTATTCATTTGATAAAGTGATCAAGATATACATTTTCATAACTTTACTAATATTGATGAAATACCATTGATAATAGCTAATAACTGAACCTGTGCTTCCTAAAAACACAAAGAAATAATCAGCAGGTTGATCAATAAAGAAAAGAATCACTGCAGCATCATATAAAACTGCTCCAAACAGTCAAATGTAGCTTACACCTGAACGCACCACAAAGACAATCTCATCATGTCGGTACTTTTACTGCAGTACACAATGATCTGATGGTCATTCTGTACTGCAGTAAAAGTACAAACAACTCAGTGTCAAAGTACTACTGGGTGCTGGATCAAGTGTCCCACGGCCAAGTGGATCAGAGCGGTCCGACCAGTTTGGAGCCTCCTGTTTTTCCACTGATGTGAACTCAGATAACGTTGTGCTGTTGTTGTGACCTGAGAACTAGCAACAGTAATACATGCTAATCATTCTCAAACCACTCTCCTTTAACTCAGATGGACACTCATTTGGATCATAGTCTATCGATACAAATCTGAAGAACAACCCAGAAAGAAACTGTTCTTCTGTCCAGTCAAACAGATTGAATCAAAGTGATTCTGTTCATCAAACATTTCCAGACTCCTCTGGTCAGATTCTCACCTGCTGAAGTCTCTTCAGGTCAGTTTCCAGACCCGGTCCTCCTTCATGTGTCCAGGAGACACTGGGAGAGAAGAAGCTGCTCGTTGTCCCTCGTCAGTCCTGAAGTCGATGTGCATTTGATGTGAAGACGCCGTCACAGTTCATAACTTCAGAGTCAGAGAGACGTCAGAACCAGTCCAACCTGTTCCCAGAGCCAGTCCCCCATCAGATGATGGAGGTCTACTATCTGTCCACTAGATGGTGCTAACTGACCATCTAATGAGCTAAAGATCAGCAACTTGTACAGCAGCAGGTATCTCTCCAAGTGGCCTCCGTGTGACATATTACTTTGATACTTTAAGTACATTTAGCTGTTAATATTTACTACCTTAATATATTTTACACTACTTTTCTAATTGGGGCCAGAAACCAAATCCCAAATTAGAAAAGCTAATTAAACTAGATTTAGTCTGAATGTTCAAACACACAGCACAGCAACACAATCCCATTTCTATGGAAATAAGAGGCTGCTGCAGTCTGCCGTCCAGGTTGAGCAGAGGCTGCACAGTTTGACCAGCGGGCAGCGGCCGGGCAGCTGCTCACCAGGCTGCCGGATGGTGTCGCTAACAACTGGAGATGTACAACTATTATCAGACAGACACACACAGACACACACACCAACACACACAGACACACACACCAACACAAACACATACGTATCAGAGATTTTGCGATTGATTAGACAGATAAAAAGAATTTCTAAAGAAAGATATCTTTCTACATGTCCGACGGCCGATTATCGGGTTGGTGTGTCAGGGCTTTAAGATCCTTTTAGTTTAACATGAAACAGCCTCGAAATCACCATCGCCAAACCCACCAGACTCGTGTGTAGAGCTGCATATTTCCACATGGAAGTGAGTGAATGAAGAGTTTATCTCAACCAGACCTGAGTGGTGATTGTTGGAACAGTGGAAAGACGAAGCAAGATGGCTTCTCATAGTTTCATTTAGTTTCTTTCCACTTTGTATTTTACAATGATAAAACTACTGATTATTTACAAGGAGTCTGGTGGTAAATCCTGAATCATAATGGGAAGGGCAGGGCTGTGTAAATACTTTGGACATAGAGAGAGAGAGAGAGAGAGAGAGAGAGAGAGAGAGAGAGAGAGAGAGAGAGACTCCTCTGGTTTTCAGGGTGGAGGTCTGTAACTTTGGGACCGGTCCTCTCCAAGAGGAAACGTTTGGCCGGCACAATCTGTTGACTTGTTGACTGTTTTAACTTTTCTCCTCCATCTCGCCAACTTGGTTCCAGACCTGAACCAGGACTTTGCAGCTCTGCACATGCAGCAGATGGTCATTCTGCAACATGAGTATCCCCCCCGAGTCCTTGACTCTGGGCTTCAAGTCACCTGGAAGAGACCAAATGTATGAACCAGGGTCCAGGTCTGGGTCTGGGGAAGTGGGTGATGTTGGAGGGGCGAGGTGTCTGTGGTGGTGGAGGTGGAAGAGGGTTAGTTTGTTGGCAAAATACTTCAGAGTGACTCTCCGCCCTTATGTAGAAAAAACAACTTAAAATAGTCAATATTTTAATGAGTTTGGTTCAGAGCAACAAAACAGATGACAGCAACATTATTTTAGTTTGATGGCAAAATATTTTCAGAGTAACTCTGTTCTGCCCTGATGTCCAAAAACTCTGAAATCTCCCAAAAATCTGATTTTCATCTGGAAACATCACATTATAGATAGAGATAGAGCAGAAGAGTTGAATCCCTAAAATGTTTGACCCAAGTGTGTTTTTTTATTTCCAGACTCCTCCCCCTCTCCTACCTGAAGTATTGTCTCCCTAGTCTTTGTGGGGACCTCTGAGTGCTTTAGTTTTTGTGGGGACCTCTGAGTGTTTTATTGTTTGTGGGGACCTCAGTGTTTTATTGTTTGTGGGGACCTCTGAGTGTTGTAGTCTTTGTGGGGACCTCTGAGTGTTTTAGTCTTTGTGGGGACCTCGTTGTTTTATTGTTTGTGGGGACCTCTGAGTGTTTTATTGTTTGTGGGGACCTCAGTGTTTTATTGTTTGTGGGGACCTCTGAGTGTTTTATTGTTTGTGGGGACCTCTGAGTGTTTTATTGTTTGTGGGGACCTCTGAGTGTTTTATTGTTTGTGGGGACCTCTGAGTGTTGTAGTCTTTGTGGGTAACTCTGAGTGTTGTAGTCTTTGTGGGTAACTCTGAGTGTTGTAGTCTTTGTGGGTAACTCTGAGTGTTGTAGTCTTTGTGGGGATCTCTGAGTGTTGTAGTCTTTGTTGGGACCTCTGAGTGTTGTAGTCTTTGTGGGGACCTCTGAGTGTTTTAGTTTTTGTGGGGACCTTGTTGTTTTATTGTTTGTGGGGACCTCAGTGTTTTATTGTTTGTGGGGACCTCTGAGTGTTGTAGTCTTTGTGGGGACCTCTGAGTGTTTTAGTCTTTGTGGGGACCTCGTTGTTTTATTGTTTGTGGGGACCTCTGAGAGTTGTAGTCTTTGTGGGGACCTCTGAGTGTTTTAGTCTTTGTGGGGACCTCGTTGTTTTATTGTTTGTGGGGACCTCAGTGTTTTATTGTTTGTGGGGACCTCTGAGTGTTTTAGTGTTTGTAGGGACCTCAGTGTTTTATTGTTTGTGGGGACCTCAGTGTTTTAGTGTTTGTGGGGACCTCAGTGTTTTATTGTTTGTGGGGACCTCTGAGTGTTTTATTTTTTGTTGGGACCTCTGAGTGTTTTATTGTTTGTGGGGACCTCTGAGTGTTTTAGTTTTTGTGGGTAACTCTGAGTGTTTTAGTTTTTGTGGGTAACTCTGAATGTTGTAGTCTTTGTGGGGACCTCTGAGTGTTGTAGTCTTTGTGGGGACCTCTGAGTGTTGTAGTCTTTGTGGGGACCTTTGAGTGTTGTAGTCTTTGTGGGGACCTCTGAGTGTTGTAGTCTTTGTGGGTACCTCTGAGTGTTGTAGTCTTTGTGGGGACCTCGAAGTGGTTTAGTCTTTGTGGGGACCTCTGAGTGTTGTAGTCTTTGTGGGGACCTCTAAATGTTGTAGTCTTTGTGGGGACCTCTGAGTGGTTTTGTCTTTGTGGGGACCTCTGACTCGCTGGCCGAGCTTTCTGCAGAACAGGACGTTGGTCAGTTTGCTGTCTGTAGTTCTCCAGAGAAATGTACATCTCGCAGCTGAAGAACAAGTGGTAACGTTGATTGCAGATAACAATAACTTGTTGCTCCACTTTCTTATCATAATTGTATTTTCACCGTCTGCAAAGGAATCAGCTGTTCTGATGGATTTAACCTAAAAGAAGCTTGAGTCTGAGATGAAGACTGAAGCTAATTTCAGCTGATTTCTACTGATTGGAAACATCTCCAACTTTCCATCAGACAACTGAAGAAGGAAAGTGAACCGACAGCAGCACCTGTCCATCAGTCACCTGGGGGCATACGTCTCCGGTATTCTGCCAAAAAGTGATCCCAGCCCCTACCTTTACACTGAAAGGTTGTTTCTGCCTCAAACATACTTGATTTCAATATCTGACAGATTATAGCCCACAAGAAATTAACCAGTTTAAATCCATTCTTTAAGAAGAAATACATCCATAAAATGCACATTTCACTTGCCTAAAAGTGATCGTAGCTCCCAGCTGGTGTTTTTGTTTCTGGAGAGAAGATGAGAGCGAGCAACCAAGACACATGTTCATGTCTTAATCATCCCAATAATCTGACTCAGGCTGAGCAGAATAAAAGTGGAATAAAAAGTGACAAAACTAAAGATTAAAGTCAAAGTAGCAACAGGCTACCACAGTGTAGAACTACTCTGTTACAAGTAAAGATCCTGCATTAGAAAGGCTACTTGAGTCAAAGTAGGCTACATACTTACTTAGCACTAAATTGAAGTATTCAAAGTAAAAGTACTCACTGTGTACATTTCAGAGAGTGAAATTATGGAGCCTTCAAGTTTCTGAAAGATGATATATTTTCAATCTTAGGCACTAGTCTTATTACCGTGTGCAACAAGATGAAAATGATTTTTAAAGCCTTCAGTCTGAGAAGGTAGAATGAACAGGCTCTTTTAGCGCGTTCATGCACAACACTGATGAGCAAGTTGAGCAAAAGTATGAAAGCGACCAACAGGAGAAAACTAGCAACAACACAGAATGGATCAAGTGTTAGGAACATTATTAAAATACTCATGGGAAGTCCTCTTTAGGACTTTGGGAGGCAAAATAACATGAGATCCACCTCAGGATGAGTACTGATCATGTTGAATGCAACATGGGGGGAACTTTGGGGTCAACATTTTATGGGGGATTTTGAACATTAAACACTTCATTTTCTACATCCTGGTTTATTTTTCTGTAACAATTTGTGTCTTTTCTGCATTAATTTATGGTGCAAATGTCTCCATGTGTGTAAAGGAAATATAATAGGTATTTGGAGTAGGCTGCACTGAGTTACATAGTTTTTATTATGGAAGGGGGGGTGTATCAATCTCAGTAAAGAGAGACAACTGATGAATGAAATCATGATATGATCAAATGAACAAAAGATGAAACGTAGAGATTTTATTAAAAGCATTTAGAAACATTAGACTATATGATGATTGTTTATAGAAACATTTGTTTTCCACATTTTAAATATATTACAATATGATTTAAAATATAAAGGACATAATAGTGACCAATAACAGTTGATTATTTTTGAGATGTGACATATCATGAAGTGTTTTAGTCAAACAGTTCAAATGTTGATAACCAGAGATGAAATCAGATGAATGTTTTTGTGTTTGAGTCTCAGATCTGCTTCACAGTGCAGAGTGTGTGTGATGGTGAACACACTGAACTTTGATTTCAGCAGCTGGTCTTCAGTCAGTGTTTCTGTCCACAGGAGAGACTCTCAGTCCTGCAGAGGACACAGAGACACTGAGGATCCAGACCAGAACCCAAACCCAGGATAGAGAGGCTGAGTGAATGTGGTGTTGAAGGTGTGGAGGTGGATCAGTGAGTCAGAGGAGACTGTGTAGAAGGACAGAGAGCCAGCAGGAACGTCCACATACACTGCTACTCTGTTAGAGACAGAGCAGGAAGTGAGGTCTGTTCTTCTGTTATTGTGCCAGACAGAGTAACCATCTTCATCAGAGCAGAACAGACTCCAGGAATGATCATTATATCCAAACAAACAGTCTCCACTGTCTCCTTTCCTTCTGATTCCTCTGTAACTCACTGATATATCAACCTCTCCTCTCCTCTCGACCTCCCAGTAACAGCGACCAGTCAGACCATCTCTACACAGCAGCTGAGGACAGCCGTCAAATCTGTCTGGATGATCAGGATATGACTGATCCTCCTTCACATGTGTCACCTTCCTGTTGTTGTCAGACAGTTTGAGGTCTCTGTGTACTGTGTTTGTGTCCAGTTCCAGTTCACAGACATCTGATGGAGAGAACAAGACACAATACAGCTGCAGGTTATCATCTGATCATTTATTAACAACTTTACTGACAATAACTGAAAGAAAACCCTTCAAACGTTGATTTGATATCCAGCTGTGAGAGATGTTTAACAATCCAGTTCTACCAACATGAAGAGTTCCTGAACATGAGAGTCAACATGTCAACAATGTCCAGCTTCTTGTCCTCGTGTTGACCCGATGAGGACAGCTGATGATCCAAATCTAGAAACATCAACTGAATAAAGTCTCACTAATAAAACTGTCCCATCTTCTTCTACTGCAGCACAAAGCAGCTCTGAACCATCTGCTTTCTAAAACTGCTATTAGCTGATGTTCACTTATAGAAATACCAGTTTATGGATGAAAAATGAGGATTTATGGTATGTTTGTGTCTGTGTCGTATATCTGATACCAGGTCTCCCATCAGGGAGGAACTGGAAGATAAATCTACCTCAACTCACTTTATTCACCTTTAAACATCTTTGGGACATTAATTATGCCGTGTTGTGTTCAGGGACTGTGAGTTTTTTCAACGCTTTTTTATTAAAAACATCCAGATTATTACAATTATTCTCTGTATAGCTCCACTCCTAGCCAATCAGATGGCTTTGTTGGGGAGTAGAAAAGAAAGGAGGAAGTCAGAGAGGACATGTAGAGCACGTTGGAGGGAGAAACATGCAGTCAGCAGAGGAGAGAAAAACTAAGTTTAATGTCCAGCTGACTGAGGTCTGGAGACTAATGGACTTTAAACTTTTGTAAAGTATTATTGTTGCAGTTAACAGTCGTGTGCAGCTCTCAGTTTGGTAACTAGTTATCCTGTAGTTTTAAGGTAAGTTCAGGCAGGTTAGCTGTGTTTGTGTGTTCACTAGCTTTGAAGGTGACAACTGTTAACTGTTGACTTGTTTAAGCTAGCGCCGCCGTGAGGGACAGTCAGCTGGAAACGCCAGCCGCAGCTTTCACCGAGGACCGGGAGGAACCAGGACTTCACTG
The DNA here is from genome assembly GCA_013375575.1 of Percina caprodes. Lineage (NCBI taxonomy): Eukaryota > Metazoa > Chordata > Actinopteri > Perciformes > Percidae > Percina > Percina caprodes. Next base: position 11,394 of record JABXJD010002533.1, on the reverse strand, counting down.
GAGGACCAGGACTTCACTGGAGGACCAGGACTTCACTGGAGGACCAGGACTTCACTGGAGGACCAGGACTGTGGCTGTGGGGTTGCTCAACGTTTCAGTCAGTAAAAAAAAAGTAATGTCTGCAACTCTGCTTTAAACTCTGCCTTAAACTCTGCTTTAAACTCGGCTTTAAACTCGGCTTTAAACTCGGCTTTAAACTCGGCTTTAAACTCTGCTGGTCTTCTTCAGGTCTAACCCAGCAGGGTGGAAACCTTTCATTAAATATGGGAGTTTAAAGCAGTGTTGCAGACATTACATGTTTTTCCCTTTTGAAATACCGATATAGCTCATAGTGAGTTAAGTAGTTCCACAGTGGAGGCTCCGCGTTATTGGTTGTTGATTATTTCTTTATAGTTACCTATGCCTATAATAACAACATTCACTGGTAAAGGGAGATTTAGCCAATTCACCATAATAAGTAACCTCATCTCATATTATACTTCCAGCACCAGGAAGGGGTTAAACTAGTGTAACACACAGCTGAGTTCTCTTAGAGCAAACTTAAAACACACTCACACTTCCTCGGACCAGGTCTCAGTCTCTGTGGTCCACCATGGTCCACCCTGCAGGAAGACACAAAGACACAATCCACTTCATACTCCAGGACTGTGGATAATTGAAGGTTTAACCATCATATTGTGAAATGAGACGGAGTGAGACTACGTGGACTCTGCAGCTTGTTCAAGTCAAAGTCAGGGCAATGCTGCTGAAGCTGTCACGGTGTGGTTACACTTAAGCCGCCTACACATGATACGCAATCTGCTCTCTGAGCACCGCTAGGTAGGACGCAGAGCAAAGCACAGCGCAGGTAAACGTCATTAAGGGTGGCAAGGTAGCTATTTCCCGTTGCTAGGTAACGACAAGCCATTATCTCATTGGTTATGCGTACCAAAGGTCAGCGGCAACTAGGTGAAGTTGTAGTAATTTGAACTTTGAGTGCAGATCAAAGCGACACCACTGCCCCCCCGTAGGAAATCAATGGAGTGGGCGGTGCAGAGGGGTTCTGCCCCCATCATGTGTAGGTGGCTTTACTCTGAGACATGACAACAGCATTCTCTATGCCCTGGTGACAGACTGACAGGCTGGAGGTCTGGAGGGGTTTTATTTAGTTTGGTGTGTAAAATGTCTAATTAAATGACATGTAAATAGGTTAGGTTTATCTTTCAAATTTAATTAAATTATTTAGTCAAAGAAAAGTAAACTGCCCAAAAAGGTCCCGTTTGGTATTGTTACTGAATTCCAGCTTCCTGTATCTCTACAAAAGTTGACTAGAAAAATGAGAACTCAGCTGGAATGTATGTAGCATAAAAGTGGTTGATTAAAGTTGATTAAATCTGATTTTTACTTCAGTATTTTTCATTTGTCCTGCACCTGCCACAAGGTGGATGTACACACAATTATTATTATTTCTTTTTTTAAATTTGATCCGCTAAAATGGTCTGAGGCATTGGTTAACTCTGGTGTGTTCCTGTGAGAGAAAGAAAAGAGTTTGATTTGATTTTAAAGGTAACTTACCTTCGTAAAATGTAACTGTTTTTGTTAATGCCAATTGAATCACTACGGTGGCCCTGAAGTGCAAATCACAACAGCAAATAGGAAAACACTTCAAGAAATCATTAAACACAACGGCATTAACTTCTACCTGAAAGGTAGGGCCTATCTAGCAGAGGACGGACCATCCTGATTGGACAGACAAACTGTGCACTTCCGGGCCACCGTACTTTCCAGACCTCTGACTTTGAATACATATTTGTATTTGTGTTATAAGATTGAGAAACCCTGTAATACACCTTCACTTAGATCCTCCATTGAACATTAACCAGATTTTCTCAGTTAGTGACAAAAAATAAATAAAATGAAGTCTTGGTCCGTCCATACCTGAGAGTGTCCAGTCTGCAGTCTGGATCCTCCAGTAAAGCAGAAAGCCGCTTCACTCCTGAGTCTCCTGGATGATTGTAGCTCAGGTCCAGCACTCTCAGATGGGAGGGGTTGGAGCTCAGAGCTGAGGCCAGAGAAGAACAGCCTTCCTCTGAGATCATACAGCCTGAGAGACTACACACACACACACACACACACACACACACACACACACACACACACACACACACACACACATAGTTGGTCATATGACAATTCAGGTACGACCTGGGCCATCTGCAGCGAGCAATACTTAACAATTACTATCAGTGTTAGAAATGGGCGGGGCTTTACAGTCCAGCTGTACACAACAAGAACTAATGTTGTGTAGCTACTTGAAACTTTCACTGTCCAGTAGAGAGAGAGAGAGAGAGAGAGAGAGAGAGAAATAAACCATGTTTGTAACTGTTTTGCAGTTATTCATTCAAAAGCATAAATAAATTGATTGATGGCTCCGTTCTGCTGTTGTTGAAGCTGCCTGTAAAAACCCAGCACAATTAGTGAATCACTAATTTTAGGCTCAGAGCTGAATGCTAAATGTAGCCCATTTTGTATTGTGACACTATACTATTTAATATCCTGGATTTTTATAAAGCAGAATGGCTTTAGAAGCTGAGTTTTTATTTTATTGTACATCTTACTGTGAGAGAGACAAGGTATTGTGAGACATGTATTGTCATACTTTTGTGAAAAATAACAATTTCCACTATACGATCACAGTTTAATAGAGAGAAGAACTCCAGATAACTGCTGTGGGCTTCTATGTCTCTGTCTGTGATGTGGACATGTCTATCCTGATTCGGTCTGGTTTCCCCTTATGCAGATGCAGATCCACATACACAACGTAGTGAGACTGTCACAAAGGGGACCGTCACATCAGCTCGAGTCTTCCTCAGCCGAGCTGCCGCTAGACAACTCTGACTGGCTTTTAGTCGTTGCAGAGAGTTTCACAAAATAACAAAGGGCAGGACAGCCAGCTGGCCTTCTTGTTGTGGGACTATTAAGTAATATTAGCTGGCTTCTTATGTCTTGTGTCTTTGGCTCTGTTAGCAGAGTTGTTGACCCGCTAGATTTAGATTACAAGTAATGTAATCATAACAAATATACGTGTAGAAGTATCAATATTTATGACAGCAGTGTAGAAGTAAATTACTGTGAATCTGTAGGGGAACAAATCCCAAAAAACAAAAATATGAATGATACAGAATGTAGCTTTAAATTTAAAGCCCATGTTGCAGGTTTAATTTTGCAACGAATTTGTGCAATTTGCTTGTGGGAAATAAATATTCGAACTGTTATCCATTGTATTTAATGGTGTTGGATATTTCAAAAGTGAATATAATACGAAAAATAGGCACTATTTACAGTGTTATATTTTTTCTCCCACAATGCATTGCATGACGTCACATTAGGGAGATAAGAGCGCAGCTTGTGTTGTATTTACCGCTGGTCTGGCCTAATATGGCTTTTAATATTAACAGTCTATGGTCTGGACTGAGTCCAGGTGACTTCATTATGTTTATTATAATATTGGAGGGAAAGTGAAACACAGCTTAGACGGGGTGTTGTTCGGCTTTTCACAAGTTTAGACAGCTAGCTAACGCTACGCCGCTGGACGTTAGCGCAACAGCGTTAGCCTAGCCGGCTAGGTAAATTTTACAACTGCCTTTGGTGTTGCCTAGATACGCCTCCATGTTGTCAACATAATACGTTAGTGCACATTTAGTAAGCTTCCCCCCTATGAGATGGGTGGGTTTTTGTTACGTTACACACAAAGCTAACTGGCTATAGTTAGCCTGTACGTATGCTAGCGGATATAGCTAACGTTGCGTAGCCAGCCAGCAACTTCAGCAGTAGAGTTTCGGTAAGCTAACCACGACAGCGTTGTTGCCCTCAATCAACCTGCAGTGATGTTTTAAATGGAGACACGCAGATCGGTTCTTTTCCCGGAGATCCTGGATATGATTTTCATTTATGACGTTAAAGGCAAAGGAAGCGTAGCCCGAGTGTGGCGGCCTGGAGGGACGCGTCCGACCACGCGGCCTGGAGAGACGCGTCCGACCACGCGGCCTGGAGAGACGCGTCCGACCACGCGGCCTGGAGAGACGCGTCCGACCACGCGGCCTGGAGAGACGCGTCCGACCACGCGGCCTGGAGAGACGCGTCCGACCACGCGGCCTGGAGGCGCGTCCTACCCGCGGCCTGGAGGCGTCCGACCACGCGGCCTGGAGAGGCGTCCGACCACGCGGCCTGGAGAGCGCGTCCGACCACGCGGCCTGGAGAGGCGCGTCCCACGCGGCCTGGAGAGACGCGTCCTACCGCGGCCTGGAGAGAGCGCGTCCGACCCGCGGCCTGGAGAGACGCGTCCTACCACGGCCTGGAGAGACGCGTCCGACCACGCGGCCTGGAGAGGCGCGTCCGACCACGCGGCCTGGAGAGGCGCGTCCGACCACGCTGCCTGGAGAGGCGCGTCCGACCACACGGCCTGGAGAGACGCGTCCGACCACGGCGGTGTGGAAGCCGAGCTACATCTGCGGCGAGCAGTCTGCAGACCCGGGAATAACGTTCAGATTCTCAGGGACCAGGTCTGAGCTCCATGATTCATCGAAAGCCTGGACTGGTGTGGATGTTTCAACCTCACAGACAACGGACTCGGACAAGCTTTTAAAAAAACTTTTGAAGGATACAACGGTGTACAAATACGTGTACTGTTGAGTATACTGTGAAAATGTTTTATGGAGCTCTCAGCTAATCGTAATCTGTAAAATATTGATTTTGCTCCAAACTGCTCTTCCCATATGGATTTATTTTAAAATGATGCGCTTTGTGCCCAAATAAATAGAACATATGTTAAATTACCCTCTGTTCATTGTTGTTTAACCAAACTTTAATGTGGTCTGAAAATACATGTCTTTCCTATAACCCACGTCCTAATAACAATATAATTCAATATTTATTACTGTGTAACCCGCACAGTAATACTGGTCACCTCTTTCCTACACTACATCTGGAGTAAAGCTATATTGTCATTGAGTTGCGCAGTACTAGTATCTACTGTAGTAGTGGTAATAGTAGTGGATTGGTGTTTGTATCATTTCTAACACTGCTATTATGAGGTATCACCATATCTTATTCTGTTTTCTTTAGATCATATGATATCAAGGGGAATGGCTATAATGGCCCATAATGACTGTCTTGATACTGTCATAAGACGTTTATTTTGTATAGCCTGTCTGTATGCAGTGAACTGGTGTTTAGGGATAAGGAGCCTTTCATATGACTCGGTCTAAAAAGAATGGTAAAGTTAATATAAACAATTAAAATATGGTGCGTGCTGGTTCGAGAGGACCATGATCCTGTCTGAAATGTCACAAACGGATTTAGTTATCGTCAGATCAGCTGATTTCGGGGGCTGCTCAACCAGCGGCTCTAACGCACTCACTCCCCTACAACACCCCCTCTCCACCCACTCGCTCCCCTACACCACCCCCTCTCCACCCACTCACTCACCTACACCACCCCCTCTCCACCCACTCGCTCCCCTACACCACCCCCTCTCCACCCACTCACTCCCCTACACCACCCCCTCTCCACCCACTCACTCACCTACACCACCCCCTCTCCACCCACTCACTCACCTACACCACCGCTCTCCACCGCAGCTTCGCCAACACGCGCACAAGCACCTGCCAAACAGCGACACGTTTTCAACGGAGGAAGAGGTAAACACTTAGAAATAACACTAGGGGGATGCCTTCTATCCCGCTATCTAGATAATGTACCAGTACTTATCTGAACTAACGACATGATCACTGTCACTAGATAGAAAGAAAACGTTGACGTTCACTCGGTGCTATTCACTGATAGTAAAAAGTAAAGTCATTGTATGCACTATTGCGTTGCTAAATAAAGGAGATAGATGAAGGAGACTTCCCAAAATCTTGACAATTCCTCATTTGCCCTCTCACATCTGGCAGGTTGGTAATTATACAGCTGCTGGCCTTTCCACCTCGTCCACATCCCAGTCAGTCTCCGTAGTTCTAGTGCTCGGCTGAGACTTCGCTCCCCATTGTGACGTCATCGCCGAATTGACTTAATAAACCCGCGAATATAAAACATGACCAAAAACTGTCATTTAACACTATTTAGAGACATTTTTATAAATTATATACATATCTTGAGTGCTTTTTGTACCCAATAATCAACAGTGGTGGTTAACCTGCAACATAGGCTTTAAAGTTACTCAGGTCCTAACTGAACACCAACCTGAGAGTTTCCAGTCTGCAGTGTGGACTCTTCAGTCCAGCTGACACCAGCTTCACTCCTGAATCCTGCAGAGTGTTGTTACTCAGGTCCAGTTCTCTCAGACTAGAGGACTTGGAGCTGAGAACTGAGGACAGAGCTTCACAGCTTCTCTCTGACAGGTTACAGTCTTTCAGCCTGAAAAGGAATCAGCGATATATAAGAACACAGCTTCAAGCAAACCAAAACAAATTATAATTAAAGTAAAACTGCATTTAATCTGAATAGTGTGTGTGTGTGTGTGTGTGCACGTACAGAGCTTTGTTGGAGGCTTTGACCACTGGCAGCAGCCTCAGAAGAGCCTCCTCTGAAGCAGAGTATTTCTTCAGGTCAAACAAGTCCAGATCTTCTTCTGATGACAGTAAGATGAAGACCAGAGCTGACCACTGGGCAGGAGAAAGTTTATCTGTGGGGAGACTTCCTGAACTCAGGGACTGTTGGATCTGCTCCACTAGAGAACCATCATTCAGTTCATTCAGACAGTGGAACAGATTGATGCTTCTCTCTGCAGACAGATTCTCACTGATCTTCTTCTTTATGTACTTGACTGTTTCTTTTTTTGTCTTTGAGCTGCTTTCTGGCTGTGTCATCAGACCTCGTAGGAGAGTCTGATTGGTCTGCAGTGACAGACCCAGGAGGAACCGGAGGAACAAGTCCAGGTGTCCATTTGGACTCTGTACGGCCTTGTCTACAGCCATCTTATGGAGATGTTTTAGTTTAAGGGTTTCTCTGAAGACTTTAGGTAGCCGGGAGGTTGTTTGTTCTTCTGCCAGCAGGTTGACTCCAGAGTTGGTGAAGGTCAGATGGACATGAAGAGCAGCCAGGAACTCCTGAACACTCAGATGGACGAAGCAGAACACCTTGTCCTGGTACAGTCCACTCTCCTCTTTAAAGATCTGTGTGAACACTCCTGAGTACACTGATGCTGCTCTGATATCGATGCCACACTCTGTCAGGTCTGATTCATAGAAGATCAGGTTGCCTTTCTGCAGTTGCTCATAAGCAAGTTTTCCCAAAGACTCAATCGTCTTCCTGGTCTCTGGACTCCAATGTTGATCTATCTCAGATTTTCCATGATATTTAACGTTCAGTTTGGACTGAACCACCAGGAAGTGGATGTACATCTCAGTCAGGGTCTTGGGCAGCTCTCCACCCTCTCTGGTCTCCAACACCTTCTCCAGAACTGTAGCAGTGATCCAGCAGAAGACTGGGATGTGACACATGATGTGGAGGCTTCGTGATGTCTTGATGTGGGAGATGATTTTGCTGGCCTGCATCTTGTCTCTGTATCTCTTACTGAAATAATCCTCCTTCTGTGGGTCAGTGAATCCTCTGACCTCTGTCACCATGTCAACATACTCAGCAGGGATCTGATTGGCCGCTGCAGGTCGTGTGGTTATCCAGAGGCGAGCAGAGGGAAGCAGATTCCCTTGATGAGGTTTGTCAGCAGCACACCCACTGAGGTGGACTCCGTAACATCAGTCAGGATCTCAGTGTTGAGGAAGTCAGAGGAAGTCGACACTCATCCAGACCGTCAAAGATGAAGACAACCTGGACCTCTTCAAACCTGCTGATTCCTGCTTCTTTGGTTTCACTAAAGAAGTGATCAACAAGTTCCACCAAGCTGAACTTTCTCTCTTTCAGCACATTCAGCTCTCTGAAGGTGAATGGGAATATGAACTGGATGTCCTGGTTGGCTTTGCCTTCAGCCCAGTCCAGAGTGAACTTCTGTGTTAAGACTGTTTTCCCGATGCCGGCCACTCCCTTTGTCATCACGGTTCTGATTGGTTCATCTCTTCCAGGTGGGGCTTTAAAGATGTCTTCACATCTGATTATGGTTTCTGGTCTGTCTGGTTTCCTGGATGCTGTTTCAATCTGTCTGACCTCATGTTCTTCATTGACCCCTGCAGCCCCTCCCTCCATGATGTAGATCTCTGTGAACATCTGATACAGAACGGTTGGGTTTCCTGCTTTAGCAATCCCCTCAAACACACACTGGAACTTTATCTTCTGGTTAGTCTTGAGTTTACGCTGACAAACTCCAGAATGACTTCCTGAATGAACACACAACAAGAAAAATCAATAAGTCAAAGAACATATTTCAACATTCTAATAATAAGTATATATTTTAATGCATTTTTCAGACATTAGTAAATGTCCCATTTTTAAATGTGTTAAAATCCTCTTACTGCTCTGCAGACGGTCAGCCAGCTCCTCCTGCTTCATTCTCCTCAGGAAGTGCAGTGTGATCTTCCGAAATGCTTCTCTGCTCTTCCTCCTCTGCTCTTCATCCTCACCCTTCAAAACCTCCTCATCCTCACTCTGACTCTCTAAGCATTCTGGGTAATCTGGACATAGAACCTTCTGAAACTTCTTCAGCTCGTTCTTAACAAAAGTGACGATGTTCTCCTCCAGCAGCTGGACCAGAATGATAAAGTCAACATTTAGTTTAAAGAACTCAACATGTGATTCATCTCTCAGTCTGAAGGCCTGCTGGTTTGAAAAGAGCAGCATGGAGACTATTGGGATCTGAATGGTAGTTCATCATTTAATCTGTAAATAATAATGAAAATATTCTTTTAATATGTACACACCATAAATATGGAGTCCAGGTCTGTTTGCTGCTGCAGGTCAGACTGACCACCGAGGCCCTCTGAGCTCTCCTGGTGAACTCTGTAGAGAAAACATCAAGTTTAAGAACATTTATGAGTGTCATGTCGTAGGACAATATTTCAGACACATACATGGACGCGGTCATTGGCTAAATCACCAAATGCATCAATGACATCGTATCGAGGATTACTGTACGGACATTCCCAAATCAGAAGAAGAATTTTTTTTTAACAGGGACAGCAATGCCACAATATGAGCCACTAGATGGCAGAATGGTACTACGCAACAACAGTTTCTCAGAGTTTTTAAAGAGGTGCAGTTGAACACACCATTAGTTTGAGGATTTGTTTGGAGCCGACATGCTTTACCTTCATTGTTTGTTTCAAGCTAGCGAGCTAAATGCTGAAAATGGCAAGTTTTCAAAGGATTAAGATGGTTCAACAAGGTAGGCCTTCATGGTTCTTTTGGGGAATGATTGGAAAGATATAAAGAATATGTTTAGGGCCTTTCCTCTCTAACTGGGACGTTTTGGGACCGATTGGTGGGATTGCTGTGGACAAAGTACACACAGAGATACACTGGTACTTTAACCATGTATCAGCTAATTTAAATAGCTCATGTTACTGTATTGTGTGAACAGTTAACCTAATATAATATCATATGTGGCGTTTTCTTTTGCGGGGTGCAAATGTGCAAAACAAGTTTCTTCCTGAGACTATTTAGCAGAGTCACCGTCGCTGCGTCCGGAGTTTAGCGCCGCCCAAGACCATTGTGATTGGTTAAAAGAAAAGCCAACAACTCACCCTCCTATCCCAGCATACATATGTGGTGTAGCCAGACCTTACTCCACAGCGCTGTGGACAGAGGTCTGGCAATCGAGACTAAGTGAAAAAAGGGTGGACTGGCCATCGGAGGTTCTGGAGATTCCCTGAACAGCCGGTCTATCCCAGGCTGAACCAGCCGTCAAATCTGAATTTTGGGTTTCAGAAAAAAATAAGCATTTATTATGTTATTATAACAATGACGTCCTAAACTCATTCTACGTGCTCTCCACATGCTCTCATGAAATCCAATCCAAAAGTCGAGGTTGAATTTCTGTCTCAGTACGTCCCTGAAGACCACCATTGTCCCTGTCCTGTCTGCAATCAGACCAAAGCCCTCTGCCTGGATGACTACCCAGTAGTCTCACATTGTCAGACCATCCTCCACAGGGCTGTAGAGGAAGGTCTGACTACTCTACCCCCACTCTGGAATGAAAAAACGTGCTCTGGTTTATTGGCATTTCTTTAAACCAATCACAATCGTCTTCGATGGCGCTAATCTGTCTGGTGGTTCTGGTCCTTGTATCACTGGGCATCAGATTAAAATCACATTATGTGGCATTGCTAACCTAGACCATGAAGTTCTGAGAGAGTGAGATAATAAAGTTCACTTTAAAATTCTTACTTTTCATCAACAGCTTGTCCATCTTTAAAGTCAATAGGATCACCCATAGACCAGTCACTCTTCATGGACACACAGCTGGGTCCAGGTCCAGGTTTCTGCTGCTGCATCTGATACAAACAAAGACCGTGGATGAGTTACTATTGTGTGCTCATCTCAACTCATACTCAAAAAGTAATCTGTTTGTGGTCGGTTAGCTCGGTTGGTAGAGCAGGCGCACATATTTAGAGGGTCAGGGTTAGAGTCCGACCTGTGACGGTCTTCCCCCTCTCTCTCCCCTTTCATGAGCTGTCCGATCATTTAAGTATTGCCCATCAAAGAATCTTTAAAAAATAAAAGTAATCTGATCAAAGAGGGCCTTCTTCAGGTAGGGAGTGAGTCCTTACGCCAAGTGAAGGAGTTTAAATACCTTGGGGTCTTGTTGCGAGTGAGGGGACCATGGAGTATGAGATTGGTTGGAGAATCTGAGCAGCGGGGGTATTACATTCAGTTTATCGCACCGTTGTGATGAAAGAGAGCTGAGTCAGAAGGACAAGCTCTCGATCTACTAGTCAGTTTTCGTTCCTACCCTCACCGATGGTCATGAAGACTGGGTCATGACCGAAAGAACAAGATCCAGGGTACAACCCAAAATGGGTTTCCTCAGGAGGGCTGGCGTCTCCCTTAGAGATAGAGTGAGAAGCTCAGTCATCCGAGGAGCTCGGAGTAGAGCCGCTGCTCCTTCACGTCAAAAAGAGCCAGTTGAAGTGGTTCGGGCATCTGGTGAGAGGATGCCTCCTGGGCCTCCCTAGGAGGTCGTCTAGGCACGTCCAGCTGGGAGGAGGCCTCGGGAAGACCCAGGACTAGGTGTAGGAGGTCGAGCTTGGAGGAGGCCTCAGGAAGACCCAGGACTAGGTGTAGAGATTATATCTCAACCTGGCCTGGGAACGCCTCAGGATCCCCCAGTTGGAGCTGGTTGATGTGGCTCAGAAGAGAGTTTGGGTTCCCTACTGGAGCTGCTGCCCAGCGACCCGATACCGGATAAGCGGGGATGAAGATGGATGGATGGATGGATGGATGGATGGATGGATGGATGGATGG
>JABXJD010000123.1:1572500-1765373 GCA_013375575.1 Percina caprodes | reverse complement strand
TTGAGTATTTAGTCCAGAATGGAAACATTGGAAAGTCAGGAGATCTCAAGAATCATTAGGATGCATCCTCTGGGAATTGTGAATGTTTGTATCAGATTTTGTGCCAATCAATTCAAAAGTTGTTGTTGTTGATATTTCAGTCTAGACCAACCAACAGACTAGCATTATCCCTTGATCCACTGGTAAAATGGCTGAAGTGGGTGTGGTGGGTTGTTTTGGAAAGTCCAAAAAACCTTGTTTGATACAGCCCTTCCTTCACCCCCTTTTTATGGGATTGCTTTAAAAATCAGAATACATGTTACATTTATTGCTCTCTTCTTTCTCACAGATACCTGAGTTGACAAGATGAGTCGCCGGCGGGCAGACTCCGATGGTTCCCTGGGGCCTGACGATGAGGTCATGCCATACAGTGATGATGAGACAGATGATGAATTGGATGAAAGCTCTGAAGGGGAACCAGAGCCACCAGCAGCCGGAGTCCTGCATCCCCCAGCAGATGCTAGACCCAGCGGTGAGTAACTAAAGACACCAATTACTTACTTTAATTTTGAATGAGATGGCTACAGCCGTAACTGGGTTAGGACCCTGGTTAAGTGAATAACTGGGCTATGCCAGTTCTCCCGGTATACATGAGCCGGGAGAATGACAGGAGTAACTCTACCTCTGGTACACTAGGGTGCGCTCTGTCAACACACAACTTTTTTAAATGTTTTCATTTATACACTCTTGTCACAGTGTAGGAATGCACAGTGAACTCGCCAGATGACTGATAACTTGTTTGGCTCATTATATCAGCAATGATGGAAATAACGGCGTCAGTAACAAGTAATCTAATTGATTACTCTTCCCATCTTAATAACTACTATTACTGCCAAAAAATGTTACGCGTTACTATAATTGAAGCTGTTTTTCCATCAGACCAACTAGATCTCTGAGCCAAGAGGAAAAGACTTATTTTACTGTCCTTCCTTGGTTAAGCGCTTTGCTGGATTGGCTGAGTTTGAGCAAAATTTCATGGTGAGCCAATCAGAGGTAGAGTTGGGCGGGTGGTCAATAGCGCACATAGTCAGACCATAGACTGTACATACAGTATGAGTCGGACACACAACGAACCACACAAGCGAGTCAGTCAACAAGAGACTGGTACAGCGAGCCCAAATGAGGGGCAAAAACTATCAAAAGTTCCAAAACATCTATTGTGTTGTATGTATGGATCCACTATATAAATATATAATATGGCATCTGATTGGAGGCTAGTCTCACTTTGTCCCACAGCAACATTAAAATACTTTAGATTTGTGTACATTGTTTCTGTTAATAATGTATTGGATTAACCCTTGTGTTGTCTTCCCGTTAACCATGAACTTGCCCTTCCAGGTTTTTTTGTCACTTTTTCCATGCATTTGGCGCTTTTAAAAAAAATAACAGGTTTTACACTTATTCTTGGAATTCATGGTCAACAAACCTCATTTATATCAAATTATACATAAGTTTTTAGTTGAAAAAGGCAGAAATTATGAATTATTTTGACTAATGGTTAAGATCGGATGGATTTTGAGTGGATCACAGATGGGTATATGTCAAAGTTTTGTCCGGATACTGTTTTGAAACCATAAAAAAAAATTAAAATGCTATAAGATTAAATAAAACACCCCAAAAATTCAATGAAAGTAATCATTAATTTTACCTGAAGAATGTTGTATGGAATCATCCATGTTATTTTTGGGCAATTTAATTGAAAGAAATCCATATTTCTGATAAACACTTTGAATCGGGTCAATTTAACCTGAGGACAACAAGGGTTAAGTATCCCTTTCATTATAATATTCAGATTCATCATAAATAATTGAACACACACGTATTTTAAGTTCTGTTAAAGAGGGGTGGAGGGGGGGGGTCATGTTGAATTTTACATCAGCATATGCTGTAAATAAGCTAACTGGAAAAACCAGGTAGTTATATGTAAAAATCCAACATTGAGCACCCCCAAATAGCCAAAATGACTTGATTGAATATTCCACTAGTCACCCCTACTTATATTTGTTAAATAAGTAACCGGTTTTCTTTTTCAGAGATGGCGTGGAAGGTGAAAGCCAATGACCGACCTTATCACCACCTGCCAGAATTTCAGAAAAAAGTCTTCCTGTGCTTCAAGAAGAGCAGATACTCTGTAAGTTGTCATAACACAATTTCATGGTCTGAAAGGGTCTTTCTCCTCCTTTCTTGTTGGTTCTGGTAGACCCTGATCCCGTGCATATAGAGCTGATCCTGGCTGACACACTGGACAAAGAGCAGGACAAGTTTGTCCTGCTAGTTATCCTCCTGACAGCGGCCTTCTCTCTTTTTCTTTCTCTCCCTTATCCGCAGAGCGGGAGGGAACAATGAATGAATTATTAAATCGACATGACATTAGCCTGATATACAGCCCTATTCCTGATACCGTGGTGGCAGAAATCAACATAGAGGAAACAATTAATAATTATTAAATCCGGTGACATTAGCCTTCATTTTGCTGACAGGACACATGCTGAATTGCGATGCATGGTAGCACCTTAGGAGGTAGTTTATAATATTGCAATGGGTGAGCGTCTCTAACAGACATATAGGGCCTGTGTCTCAGGATAAGCATTAGAAGTTTTACAAGTTTGTTTACGATGTTAAAATGACAGGAAACTCACTCACTTTCGCCAAATCGGAAGCATTCCCTCCCTTTCTTTGAAATGAATGATGGCATCGATTACACAGCGGCACCGCAATATCAATTATGTCTGTCGTCATCCGTCTGGAATGCAAAGGACTTTCATATTAGACTAAACTTGTCGCTATCTTCCGTAGTTTTCCCTGTGTAGGCGCCCTGAGTCCCCCACCTTTGCTTTGTTTCGTTTCCTCAACTATGGAGGCTGAATATATTTTTAACTGCACAAAATGATGTGTACAATGGACATTTAGTAAGCATCAACTGACCTACATACTACATGGCTATAATAGAGCCAGGTCTAGTACAATATTTGATCTAATTCCCAAAGAAACACCTGCTAAAGCCTGCTAAAAGGTCATGTTTGATATGTTAAGAGCGGTTTGTGCTTTGTTGATGCTGTTATGTTTTACTGTACTGTTTTCATTTTGAATATGTAGATGAAATGTAAAATACGGTGGAAGCATGTGAATCAATGGGTGTTGTACTTGATTTAGTGGAGAGCTTTCAAACCCTCAAGAGGTCATGGCTTTACTTGGTTTCTGCACATTTTCACTTTACCACTCGAAACTCTTGTTAACTTCCCTACACATGAAAAACAAATACATAGTTTGTACCTTTTCTATAATTTAAAGCTTTAGCTGATTGGTTAATATTTCAGTTAAGAAATACTCCAAAGAAAATTGACCAGCTTTCACTTCAAAACCTCTGATCTCTATTGCTTTAAACTGCTTCCATATTATAGAAAGCTGAAATTCTTCAAACATTCTGACTTTCAAAGAGGATAAATTGTTGGACAATAGTAAATTAATTCAATTGATTTGTTTGTAAACCCTGAATAATTTAAGTTTTTTTTACTCCTGTGGTTTTAGTATTGCATTTCCATAAAATTGGAGGATTCATAAGAAACAAACTTATATAAGAGTGCTTGAAGTCAGAGCCTATTACCATAGGTCAAGGGTCAAAATGTTGGATCCTAATTATTTCCCATAACGCATCTCAGTAGTCTTTTCAATACCCTACCTGTGAGCTCCCATGTCTTTCAAACTCCAAATCTCCAGTTTGTTAAACCAGACTTAGTTTAACCCTTGTGTGCCCGTGAAAATCAACACTTTTGTTAATGCTTTTTAATCGATTTTAAAAATCTTTATCTTACTTGACGCTTTTTTTTCAATGTTTTCAACACTATGTAACACTAACTTATTAACTTTAGTTTACAGTTATTTTTTAGACTGATGGTCAATACACCTCATTTATAGGAAATTATACCTAATGTTGAGTTAGAAAAGCAGAAATTAGGAATTATTTAGACTAAAATTAAAGGAATGTATGTTGATGGATAATCACAAACTGGAATATGTCAACTTTTACTCAATACTTTCTCAAAACCACTTAGATTTGTTTTTCAAATGCTATAAAATTGAATAAGACGCCCCAAAATTAATGAAAGTAGAGATTTGTGCTTGCCAAAGAGCGTTGTGTGGAATCAATCATGTTATTTTGAGGAATTACAACTGGGTAGTTAAAAAGAACATTGATATAGGAAATCTTAGGACAACAAAAGGGTTAAAATGTGTCGTATCCAAGCCCAAGCTGAAATAACCCAGATGACATAAGGGTTATTTTTTCACAAAATCCTCCTGAGCCATAACCTGACGCACCAGATGACTTGTTAAACAGAACCATCATTGAAGCTATCATTGGAAACTGTTTGTAAAAGGGCAGGCACTTTAAAAAAAACGAAACCTGGCAGGTGATTGGATGAATCCTTTTTAAGTTGCCTATTTTCTGTAGTTAAACAGCACAGGACAAAATACCAACTGCTTCTGCGCTAATCACTGACTGTTATGTGTTTCTCCTGTGCAGGGAAACGCCATCACGACGTACAAGTACAACGTTCTCACCTTCCTCCCTCTGAACCTGTACGAGCAGTTTAAGAGAGTTGCCAACCTCTATTTCCTGGCTCTGCTAATCTTACAGGTACATCAAAAAAATCAAAATGGATGAAGCACCTGTCTTCTGACTTACATTGTTACAAAAAACATGGAACAATAAGTGCCATCACATGTGTTTTTTGTTTTGTTAGATCATTCCAGACATTTCTACTCTGCCCTGGTACACCACGCTGATTCCTTTAGTCGTGGTGCTTGGAGTCACTGCCATCAAAGACCTGGTGGACGATCTAGTAAGACTTCTCCTCTTTTGGAAAATATGAAACCTTATTCATCCACATACAAAGTAATACAAAGTGGGAAAAGTGCAAATCCAAAGAGTGCAAATCCAAAAATATAAACGGTATGTACAATGCCAGATCAGGTATGGATAAGTTAGCGGTAGGTTAATATCTTATTTTTCTATTGTTTCCTGTGGGTGTGTTAGACAAACATATATGATAAACACACTGTTTAATCCACTTTTGGGTTTTTTTTTAATGTAAGTAGATTTCAACCACATCATGCTCTGACCTTTTTCTACCAGGCGCGGCACAGGATGGACAAGGAGATCAACAACAGGAAGTGTGAGGTCCTGCTTGATGGCAGGTCAGCAAAAATTCATTTTCCTGTTGCTTTGACTTATAAAACAAGATATTCACATCTTTTAAAACTGACACCGTTTGTGAGAAATGTCAGTAGCTCGAGTCCTAGGTTGACAACTTGTTAAGATATCGATACACCACTAAGATTTATCATAACATCCTAAGGAAGGGCAATGTTAGTTATTTTTCTTAGTTCTTCAATCTTAGTTTTGACAAATGAATTAAGTCAACCTCACACTTTCTTGATATAGCTTTACCCATTTTCTAGCCAGGATGCCAGCCAAATTTAGCCCCGCCCACAACATTTGAGGTCAGGAAGGTCAGTCTGGATTCTAACCAGAGGTGTTTGAACCAATCAGATTGTCAGGGCGGGCTTTATGCAATGATGGACAGATGGTCAACAGTAACGTAATCAACCATGTCACCAAAGAGCTCTTGGGTTGAATTCAGAGAACTGAGATGTGTAGATTCCGCCATCGCATCATTATGTTATAGGATAGATAGCGAGAGAGCGAGAGAGCAAGAGCGAGCGAGCGCTCAGCTAGAAGAAAATCGTGAATCAGAGAAATAAAATGTGATTTCTGATTCATCATGAAAAATATGTCTGGCTACAAAAAAAGTCGGAAGGTAGGACGGAATTGCAAAGAGGTTGCTCTGGAAACGATACGTCGTCTCGTTTCGTCCATAGACAGTAGGTCTCGTCTCATTGGTGTTGACTTGAGTTCCGTTGCTCTGATTGGTTGTAGGTCTATCCAGTTGAGTGCAGAGGCATTTTCTTTCCTGGTTTGGTTGAAACATGCCCCATAATCCCAGCCCAATGGAGCAGCATCAGACTCATATTCTGACTAGAATCTGAGTATGACGATGTCAGGCTACCCATTTTCAGCACTCATAACTAGACTATCGCTATACTGCTACTAACACTCAAAGTATATCAGAGTTGGGCAATATATCGATATTATCTTGATATTGTGATACGAGAATAGATACTGTCTTAGATTTGGAATATTGTAAAATGGTATAAGTGTTGTCTTTTCCTGGTTTTAAAGGCTGCATTACAGTAATGTGATGTCATTTTCTGAACTTCCCAGACTGTTGTAACTATTCTATTATTTGCCTTTACCCACTTAGTCATTGTATCCACATTACTGATGATTATATATCAAAAATCTCATTGTGTGAATATTTTGTGAAAGCACCAATAGTCAACACTATAATATCGTTGCTGTATCAATATCGAGGTATTTGGTCAAAAATATCGTGATCTTTCATTTTCTCCATATCGGCCAGAACTATTATCAGAAAGAAATTGTAGAATTACAGACTAAAAGAGCTCTTTTGCATAAACCGCATCCTCAATTATAGGCGCAGCCCTGTGGAATTCCCTACCTGCCAGTTGAAAGCAGATTAAGGATCTTTTTTTCCTGTAATTTAGTGTAGCTGCGCACACCTGTTATAACTAAGTAAAGTTCTGGATAAAACTTTACCAGAACTGTAGTCATGGCATCAACTAGTTATTTGTGTACAGGAATTGTTGCTATTAATGTTTAGCCTTCAGTTTTGTTTGATCCATCTGTCTGTCTGACTGGTTTTTGTGTGTTGTCTGGATGGCTGCGTTTGTTTTTTGTTAGGACTTCCTTGTCCTTGTAAATCATTTAAAAGTAATGAGAACATAAGCTGTGATTGATCTCTGCCACAGGTTTCAAGAGACAAAGTGGAGGAACATGCAAGTTGGAGATGTTGTTCGAATGAAGAAAAACGACTTTATTCCAGTAAGATGATTTAGCCTGCAGCAACCTTTTTGCTGGACGGTCTTATTGTTTCAATGGACATGTGTGACCTGCCATTTTAAGCTGACACACTGGCGCACCTTGATACCATCAGGAAAAGTCTCTCAAACATCAAATAAATACATAGCCAACTTTGAGAAAATTCCTACAATTTTCTTTTTAATTTTCATAAGCTATACAGAACATGTTGTTGTAAATCAATTGTTATTACCGGGTTACATCTGTCAGATGGATGTCCTGTAGGCTAGCTAGCTTGTGGTAACGTGGCTAACTCCTGTATATCTGTTCAGTTTCATGGTCAGAAAGCTCATTGCAAAATATGGATTACTGGTAATATTTAACAAGTAAACTGACGAAAATAAAATTAGATTTTAGATATATTTCTTTGCAAAAGAAAGTATGACTGAATCATAATATTGACCAGTACTTTAAAATGTAGCAGGTTTACAAATGATTCCAAGATGTGCGTGTAAAGCATGTGAATATATCCGGCTAAACAAGTTACAACAGATTTGTTTCACTTTCATCAAACTGCAGGAAAGTGTGTAAATTCCAACATTTTA
This sequence comes from Percina caprodes, assembly GCA_013375575.1. NCBI lineage: Eukaryota > Metazoa > Chordata > Actinopteri > Perciformes > Percidae > Percina > Percina caprodes. The sequence continues at coordinate 1,757,789 of JABXJD010000123.1, read as the reverse complement.
TGTCAGTAAGACACATTCTAAGAGACATCATCTATGTAGAACTGCAGAGAATGTGACAAATTCAGAGCATATACAAACTAAAAAAAGATAGGACCCAAAATGGAACCCTGTGGCACTCACCAAGTAATGTGAGGAGACAAAGGGATAAAATCACATATTTTGAACAAAAAGCTCCATTTTAAAAGGTTTAAAAGGTAAAATTTGACTCGGTCAAACGAAGATGCATTGAGCCGTTTCTGTAAATAATTTTTGATGGTTGATATCAAAGGCTGTAAAATCAGCTGATTTTACAACAATGCTCGCTATGGTTTGAGACAGTGATGGCCAAAGGGGTGGTTATCACAAGCACACTTAAAGCAGGGCAGAAATACACCAGAATATGTACAGTATGTGCCAATTTGAGTGTTAAACCCTTCAGAATGCTTGATGAATTCTACATTTTTAATGTGTATCTTTGATCCTCTTCAGGCGGACATCCTGCTGTTATCCAGCTCCAATCCAAACAGCCTGTGCTATGTAGAAACAGCTGAGCTCGACGGGTAGGTTAACCAAAATAAGATTTTTATCTTTTAATCATAATTCTGTGTAATGACCATTTTAGTTTTGAACTGTAATATATAGATTGCTACACTCAAATATGAATAATGAAATATATTATGTATGGAGTGACTGCTGGAGCAGTGTTCTTTGCTCTGATAAGTTTTTGTTTGATCTGTAGTTTTCTCAAGAGTGAACACATTTCTCACCTATAAGAGGAGAGTAAATGTGTAAAGAACCTTTGCCAGGCTCGCCCTTGTGGACAGTGTACGCATATATTCTATTGTTGAGTGGGAAACGCCTTTAAATCAACAGACCTGCAGGAACTATTTTACAGTAAATGTACTAAACGCAAACAACCACCTCACCTATCGCCTTTCGTGTTTTTCTGAGGTTTGTTGTATGCAACTTGCATCAGAGAATAAGTTATAAATTATTTTCATAAATAAGCTTTATTTTTCCAGACTGATCAAGTTATCCTAACATGCAGAGTCATTTGTTTTAATTCTTAATTGAAATATAATGAACTTGAATTTGTGAAACTGTGGTTCTGCTGTCCTCTGGGCTTGGTTTTCAGTCCTTTTTTTTTTAAGTATTAGTCTTTTTCCTCTGCAGGGAGACCAATCTGAAGTTTAAGCTGGGACTCAGAGTGACTGATGAGAGACTGCAGGATGAGCGTCAGCTGGCTGAGTTCAATGGTAAGCATGAACCTAAGTCACTTATAATCACTCAGAGACACACCTGATAATAAAAGCCAAGGATGGAATGAATATATAAAATGAAAACCTATATCATTTTAAAAATATAAAATGATTTTTGAAATAATGATACTGTATTGTATTTAGTAATTGAAAAACTTCTTTGAATATTTTCGTCTACACCAAAATTTAAAAAAAGTGCCAATGAGTAACTAATAATAATATTAATAATAATAATAGCAAGTTGTTTGTGTTTGCATAATGCAATGTGTCTTCCTGTCAAAATTAAAAATCAACATGTTGAATGTTGACGCTTTTTAACAATGTTTTTAACTTTTTAAGTTTCTTATGTTTTTGTCCCTTTTTTTTTTTTCAATGTTTATGTATGTTTGTTTTTTTAATGTTTTTTTGTAATTAATGCTCAATAAACCTAATTTATAGTAAATTATACCTAATGTTTGAGTTAGAAAAGCAGAAATTAGGAATTATTTAGACTAAAATTAAAGGAGAGTATGTTGATGGATAATCAGACTGGAATATGTCAACTTTTACTCCATACTTTTTCAAAACCACTTCAGTGTTTTTTGTTTTCAAATGCTATAAAATTGAATAAGACGCCCCAAAATGAATGAAAGTAGAGATTTGTACTTGCCAAAGAGCGTTGTGTGGAATCAATCATGTCATTTTGGGGAATTAAAAAAACATTGATATAGGACAACGGGTCAATTTGACCCGAGGACAACATGAGGATTAAATAAAGGTTTGAATGAATGAAAAAGGATATATACTACTTTAACACTGATGCCATCTTTGGTCCAGAGCAACATATCTTGATAGTTACTGACGGACTGTCATAAGAGTTAGTGAGCTAATTCATTCTGCCCGTGATTCAACACTTCTGATTTACAGTAAATAGTTTTTGAGTGAAATGAAAGCGCGGTCCTATGGTCTTTTCCTTTAGCTCTGATCGAGTGCGAGGAGCCAAACAACCGCCTGGACAAGTTTGTTGGGACGATGCTGTATGAGGGGAAGCGTTACCCTCTGGATCTGGACAACATGCTGCTCCGCGGCTGCACGATCAGAAACACCGAGGTGTCTCACGGCCTGGTCATCTTCGCAGGTGAGAACTCCCAACATGAGATTACCTTACTGCTAGAATAGAGAAAATTAGTGAAACTTTTAGTACTGACAGTGCATGCTGAAGTTAAACGGCGTCATCTTTGTTGTGCCCATGCAAATCTCAAATTTATTTTTTTGATTGCAAAGTAATTACTTTTAGCAAACTTTAACACATTTATATCACATAACCAATACTTTTTCAAAGCTTAATTAAAGTTGGTCTACATATAATATAAAAATAAGTTTTTTTTTTTTTTTCTTGCGGTAGGTGACACCTAATCCATATGAAAGAACACTCCACATTAGAGCTTAAACAATTAGTTGTTTCATTTAGGACAACAGAAAATGAACGGGCAACAATTTTGATAATTGAGTTGAATATCTCTGGGTTTTTAGAAGTCTTTTGTGGCATTTGTCATTATATTTCAGTTTTAAAGTTGCAGCCCTAATCAACATTCATTTTTCATTATCAAATCAAATTTGACCGTGATTGTAAATAAGTTAGAACATATTGATGATTGATAACTAACAATGAATGGCATTCACCATTTTGACACATGTTGTCGTAGGAGCCGACACCAAAATCATGAAGAACGGCGGGAAGACGAGATTCAAGAGGACCAAAATTGACGAGCTGATGAACTACATGGTTTACTCGGTAAGTCGCAGACATGTGCGGAACTTGACGCTATCAGAATTCATTTTATTCTTGATTTATGAGGACTATGGTTAACTGCTCCTCAGATTTATGCGGGGTGAATCCAACCAGAGTTTTCAGTTGCACAACTAGCACAACTTTTGAACATACATGTTCATCAAAATAAGTTTCTCCCCGAGTTGATTTAGCAGAGGCCCTGCGGCTTTTCCCAGTGCTTAGTGCGGCCCATTAAGACTGTAACTGGTTTAAGAAATACCAATTAACCAGATCCCGTTTTTCAGTCATCCCGGAATACTGTGTGCTAGGGCTGTAACGATGTGCAATATGAACCCGAAATCGCGACATTCAGATCCACAAATGATGCGGAGTGAAAAAGCAGAATCGCAACACATCCTTCCCGTCCAGATCTAATGCGGCCACATCTTTAAATTACTATTAGTATTAGTCCTTTTGGTGCCTTTCTCTGGGTTTTGTCTGGTAAATTTAGCTAGCTAACTGTAAAGACGGCTAAAAGTGAAGGGGTGGAGACAACGGTAATGCTAAAGGCCGTTTTATGGTTGTACGTAGAATCGACAGCGTACCCCCGCAGACCCCTCTGCGTCTATGTTGGACCCTACAGCATAGGGTGCACCTCTTGGAAAAATTTAACTACACGACGCACGGCGCTCGGCCGTGGCTTGGTAGCGTTGCATTTCCTCCGACTCATTTCCTGGTTCTCCTTCTCTATTAACATGATATGAATGAGAAGGTTAACTTTCCCTGCTATGATTTCCCACCTTGGCCAGAAAACACAGGGGAGACACTTTGTTTCTCTATGACACTAGAGTAGGTACTCTAAAGCTAAAGCTAATGATTAGCTTTAAAGACAGGAGTGTGCTAGCTAGCTGGCTAAATTACCATTCAATTAGTTGTCTATCTATACCAGAGGTGCCCAAATTCATTCATACAAGTGCCAAAAATGTATTTGGATGAAAGTAAATGTTGATTTTTATAAGAAAATATATTATTTTATAGAAAATTAACATAACACAGCTCTTTAATCTGCATGTATCAGCCATATTACACAACATTTACAGTTATTTATCACTTGCAATAGTGAGCCCTGTCGTTGTTTTTCAAAAGTATTTCAACATTAGGGGTCCATTCGACTTACTAAATGTTCCTCTATCAGTGTGCCACTGCCTCCATCGCTCCATCTTGACTGGCGGACTCAAAACCAGTGATGTGAGCATGGCTCGCAGCACTTGAGGGGGTGTGGGAGCAAGAAGAAATACCGTAATCTTTTGTAACTTTTCGTAGATTAAACTTTGGTGCATAATTTAATAAAGAAGTTGATCAGCACTGTGCATTACATTGCTGTATAACTCAGATTATGTACTGATTAACTGCACAAAATGAAGTTTCGTAGTTATTACAGTTAGGATTTTACAGCACTTTCAAAATAAGAGGAGAATAAGCATGAGCATTTCAAATGCCCGCGGGCCCCAAATTGGGCAGCCTTGTTCTATACAGTTAACATTACTGATGAATTTGTGGTAGTCCAAAGTTGTGAACCATATCAATATCTTAATCTTATGTTACCCACCAAGAATTAGCAACCGTATCATAGTAGTATTATAGACCTAGCATTGTCAATCAGCACCTTTACAGTAGGCACCAAAGCACTTTTCCTATTTTGCCCCTCTAACCTAAGGTGACCAGATTTCTCAGACAAATTCCGAGGACATTTTCAGCTCAGAAGCGTATATACCTCCAAAACATGTCATGTTTTTATTTTTGTAAAACTTAAAACAGGGACAGTAGACCTGGAGCTGTTCTCATTAGGGGCTGAGCCCCCCAGGCTCATTTGTGTAACAGCTCATTGAGTATCGGACACAATAAAAACTATTGAGGAAATATTTTCCTTTAACATTGACCCAGTATTAAACGAGATCGCTGCAGTCGGCAGCAGAGAAACAAGCTTGTTCATAAAAGTGCTCGTTTTGCTGCTGACAGACTCAGATTAATATTCTAAGTGTCTGACAACATTATGGAAAGGATTTCTAAGGAGGTCGACCTTCCTGTTAAAGATTAAGATCATTTTTTAAAACATAAAAGTCCGCGAAATTGCGATTGCTAAACCCACCAGACTCCATGTAAATAATCAGTAATTTTAGCATTGCAAAATACGACTTTCTAAAACATCTCTGAGCTCTGAGCAGTGCTGGCTGTGGCTGTCTTGAGCAACTATCGGCTACGTTTGGTCAATGTTTTCTTTCTTTCATTCCAATTTCGGGTCTTTCAGTCACACGAAAACCAGGGACAGGTCACCAAAACCGGGGACGTCTGGTCACCCTACCCGCTGGAAGTGGAATTGTCCATTATTATTTCTCATACGAGCTAGTTAATGAACCACAGAAACAATTTTGGAAATTTTATTTTAAGGTAAAAAAAGAATCTTTGGTGTTGGTTCGATTGCTATTGAAATCTATCAATGTCAAAAAATTAGTTGTATCACTGTCTTGCAAAGTGACATGTAATCAATGGCAAAATGATGCCATGTTGCAGAAAAAAAGTTGTGTTACGAGTATATCTTGACAATTGTGATTTCCATCGGATCAGAGTAGTTACTTGGCTACCTTTTATGCCAAATCCAGCTCTTGTCACATGACCAATTAATGTTTCCATGATCACCATCCAATTCTGATACCATAGAAACAGCACTGGAATAGTTGTTCAGGCTGAGCTCATAGAAAATGTGTATTGTATTTGGATATATTTGTTTAAAATGAAAAAAGTGAAACTAATAATCATTGTAATGTTTAACAGAATTACATTATGTTGTTCTATACTGTCTAATATTTCCTATATTTCAAATAAGAGTTTCTATGATGAATTGTGTACCTGGTCTAAGTGTGTTTCTGTTCCCTCTCTGTAGATCTTCGTGCTGCTGATCCTGGTGGCAGCAGGTCTGGCCATCGGTCACACCTATTGGTACGAGGAAATCGGCTCTCGTGCCTGGTATCTGTTTGATGGCAAAAATCAGAGCTCCTCCTACAGAGGCTTCCTCAGCTTCTGGGGATACATCATCGTCCTCAACACCATGGTGCCCATTTCACTATATGTCAGGTCAGTAAAACCATACCCACATACATAGTAGTGGTGGAAATCACCAGACGCCCCAAGAGACGATATTATCACTGTACTTTAGTCACGAACAATATTATTGCAACATTCTACGATTTATTGCAATTCTTTACTTTTTTTCCAAACTTCAAATTCTGCCCTAAAAGGAAAACCCCAGCTGACCTCCCCAGGAAAAAAAAACACCTCAACTGCACAATCTAGTTGGTACACTGAAAAATCAATTGATTTTATAATTTATTCTAGTACCAAAAATGTGCAATTTACATAACAAAAGATGAATACATTGCACCCGGATATCAATACAGTTATTCAAAGGAAAATATCACGCTACTATGTTGTATTATTATTATTATTATTATTATTATTATTATTTTTGCCTGTGATATGAATTTGAATATAAGCAATTTTAATTTTCCTGGAAATACTTCTGAAAAAGTGGTGTTGTCTTATATTTGGGGTCTAGACTTTTTTATGTTAACACATCAACAACAACAGATGTCGCCAGCAACAAGAAATGGGTAAAACGCGTGTTGCCACTGCACTACAAGCCACTGCAACTGTCAGCAGACTATAGACAGTTCCAGTTACCACAGACTGAAACTTAACTGCCTGTTTAAGTTGGCAGCAGAGAAGCTTCATAGTATATGTTTCCTTCTTTCACATTTACACACTATAGTCAAGAAGGAGCTCTACCTCCAAGAAATGTCCAAATCAAACTTGTAAGTGTCATGTCCTGTTTTGTGTGCTTTGTGCTCAGTGTGGAGGTGATTCGTCTGGGCCAGAGTAAGTTCATCAACTGGGACCTGCAGATGTATTTCCTAAAGAAAGACACACCAGCTAAGGTACATAACTGCTGCCATTATAATAATATTTCCTGACTTTATTCCAAACGCAACACACTTCACATCCTGTCCAAAGAGTATTATTTTTTTTTTAGGAAAAAGAAGGAACCAACGTTCCATTTCCTATCAAAAATGTTTGTCCTTGAGACTTATATAGGGAAATTATATTTTAGATACATATTCTGACCACATTCGACGAGCTGTGGCTCACCTGCAGGTTGCTGCACCATATTCTGCAGATTTTATATTTTATTTGAATGATTTTAAATATATAGCCACACAAGTTTAATGCATGTCATTGCTGATATTACAGATGGTCTTTGACGTCAGATGTTAAGTTTCTTGTTATAATGAATTACCAAAGTAGTACAATCAAATAAGTTTGTAGTGATGTACCCTTTCACAGCTAAAGGAAAAAGAACAAAACCGTTTCAGCACTTTCTTACAAAAAAATTCACTAACATCCACTGACAAGCTTTTTCCTGTGTATTTTTACTGTATCTCATTGTCTTAATCAACAAATTGAGTTTGCTATTAATTCAAATCCTCAAATAGCCAAAGTTCAATATTGATTGAATATTATTTGGTCAAACCGCGCTCAACTTGCTCCCCCCTCTCAACAATATGGAGCCAAACTGCAGCAGCTATAGTGAAAAGTAGGAGAACTAGGTACCAGCATCAGGTCAGCACTGCTAGCTTGGCCTATGCATCGTTTTGTATTTTTTCATTAAATCAGTTTTTGCCCCTGTGCAGGCTCGAACCACTACCCTGAACGAGCAGCTCGGTCAGGTCGAGTACATCTTCTCCGACAAGACGGGAACTCTCACACAGAACGTCATGCAGTTCAAGAAGTGCACCATCGCTGGACGCAGCTACGGTACAGATATGCTTTATTTCTCTCAAGAAGTACTACAAAGTACTGTAAAGTACCACTGTTTGACATTTTAGTGGTTTTGTTACCCCAAAAATGGAGGAACATGAGCCAGTGACAACTGACTCCTTAATCCTGGCAGTAACAGTCACTCAGAGCTATGGAGACTCTGGCCTTTTTCAAAGGAACTCACCCTTTCAGTGAAATAACCTGGGTGGAAAAAAATGCAACCAGTAGATGTGGAGGTAAAGGGGGAAAAAAGAAAGAAGAGACTGACACCTGCTGCTTTGTATTGCATTGACAACTTGTTTATTGCTAACACCAACAGCGCGCCTGAGTATGCAGACTATTTAGATCAAATCAATGTTCCACACATGACGCAGAGTTTCTGCAGGAAGTACAGGGTTTGTACTTTTTTTGTATAAACCAGCCTTGTTATGAGATAGATGAAAAATGTGCCTTTGATGATCCCTTTGGGAAACTGCTGCAGGTAAACTGCAAGTATCAAATGAACAAAAAAACATGACTGGACAGTATTCATCTGGTACTCTTTATCTGGAGCTCATTTATTTATTTTTGACATTTTAGGCCTTTATTGACAGGACAGCTGAAGAAATGAAAGTGGGGGGGTATGACATGTATGTCATGTAAGTGTTTATGGGTTTTACAGCCATAACTTTTGCTTTCTTTTTCCACAGGAGAACCGACTACAGCTGCGGGACTGGTGCTGCAGCGAGGAAGGGTAAAACTATGTAGACTATATATTTGCATATATAAATATGGTTGCTTTAGAAGAAGAGTAGTCCCAAAATAAGATTATTCAAATGTCAAATGTGAGCGAATGTAAGTTAGATTCATCAAATGTTTAATTGGTTGGAGAAAATATGTAAAACCATATTCAAGTCTTAATATATGTAATGTGACCCTTTCTCTAAATTATTAAAATTGATTTTTTTTTTACATATTGACTAAAATATTGATTGACTACAACACTGATACAGATAAATGATGATTTGAAATATATCAGCCATGTTTCACAAATATTAGACTGCCTTTTTGTATTTCATGTGGCACATATACAACATGTACAGTACATATTTTATATTTATTGTACACACACATCACATGTTAACCAAGAAAGAGCTTCATATTACAAAGGCTACTTGGAATGAAACAGAACAAATATGAGATTTATTAATATTTAACAAAGCTAGTTGATTAGACAGCATAACAGCAGTCAATAAATCAGTAGAAGCAACATTTAAAACACATGCACTAGATTTAAATTATTAAATAATAATGATAAAATCACAAATAATAATGTGAATGATCACAATATATGCATAAATGACAAATAATACTTCTTCTAAGGCAAATTATTTTTGACTGCTAAGCTAAGGAAGAAAGTCTAAATTCACAACACAAGGGATATTGATTTTGATCAGTTAGCTACTTAATTCACCAGAATAACTGCTAATAACTTTTATGTAGTTGTCAATACCATTTTCCTGTTTCTTCCTGTTAGCCGGTGGACTGGAGCTGGAACCAGCACGCTGACAGAAGTTTCCAGTTCGTGGATCATTCCCTGGTGGAATGCATCCGATCCGGGAAGGATAAAGATGCTAATGAGTTCTTCAAACTGCTCTCTCTCTGTCACACGGTCATGGTGGAGCACAAAGACGGTACATTTTTAAAAATCCCAGTTTGGGCAAAGGGAGTGGAGTTGATGTGCTTTTTAAAAAATAAATAACAATACAACCACAACCAGCATGTCTGGCTGACCTGTCAGTCAACCCCAACATACCTTACAGGGGACGTTTCCTCAAAGCTGCATTAAACAGTATTTTAGATATTGTCATTGAATCTAATAACAATGAAAGCATTGCACAGAGGGCAACCTGTAGCTCCCCCAGTAGAGTATGCACCCCATTAGAGTACTTGGCAGCAACCCGGGGTCGAATCTGGTCCTTTGCTGCATATCATGTCCCCCCCCCCCTGTTCTGTCTTCAAGCTATACTATTAATCTAATAATATAAATAAAACCCCCAAAAATCTTAAAAATTATATAAAACACTACACAGACAGAAAACTAAATGTATTCTGTTGTTTTCACCTTGTAACCTGTTCTGCTTTGTTGGTAACCTTATGAATTCCGTGCTGTATCTGGTTTTGTTGCTAAGGTCTGCTCTGCTTGTGTTTTAAAAAGCCTTTTTAACATCGAGGCCAGAGGACCACAGATGAAAATAACCTGGTGGCAAATTCTGAGATTTTTTAACTCATGCATAGTCATGTGTTTTTTAGTTTGCGCTGCCCCTTACTTAAATAAACTGTATTGAATTCACACAACCTCCTCATATATGGGTTCATATGTTTCTCTCAGATGGTCTGGTGTACCAGGCGGCGTCTCCTGATGAGGGCGCCCTGGTGACGGCAGCCAGGAACTTCGGCTATGTGTTTCTGTCTCGTACGCAGGACACCATCACCATCAAGGAGATGGAGGAGGAGAGAACCTACGAGATGTTGGCGCTGCTCGACTTCAACTCCGACCGCAAGCGCATGTCCATCATCTGTAAGAGCACACGCACGTACACTATTGCACATTGCAAACAGAAATACTTTCTGTTAAAAATAATAGAGACCTGCAAGCTGCTTAAAACCTGCTAGGTAGCTTGACTCAATGGTAATGTATCAATAAAAGACAAAAGATAGCCGAACGCTCAATACTTGCAAAACAATGAGTCTATCTCACCTTTGATCCTCTGTCCTACTGTCTCTTCTCTCGCTTTCAGTGAAGTTTCCTGACGGTCGTATTCGTCTCTACTGTAAAGGAGCCGACACTGTCATCTACGAGCGACTTTCCCCCAACTCCAGACACAAAGAAACTACCCAGGCAGCTCTGGATGTGAGTTTGCATGGCTTAGTTCTTATTTGCAATGAGCTGTATACAATATGCCTTGGCACAGCAGACACATGTAGAAACCATGTATGTAGCTGTTGTAGTTGTTTGATTCTGTGGAAGAAAACATGATCTGTGTCTTGTGCTTCAGATCTTTGCCAACGCGACCCTGCGGACGCTGTGCTTGTGTTACAAAGACATCAGCGCAGAGGAGTACGAAGCCTGGTCCGAGTTACACAAAGAGGCCCAGGTGGCCACGTCAGACAGAGACGCTGCCCTCGACCGCATGTACGAGAAGATCGAGAGCAACCTGATGGTGAGTGGAAAACAACTTCACTTTGGTGTAAAACCGTAGAAGCGCCCTCCTCCAATCTGGAAATGGCCAAAACACTAAAACAACAAAAATAGCATCTAATGCTGCTGATCGTTTCAACAGATTAGAAAACATAATGGAGATAGCTCATTTGTTGTGTGTAATGTATTTCCATCCTTGGGTGGAGATATAATCCCTCCACCTAGTCCTGGGTCTTCCCCGAGGCCTCCTCCCAGCTGAACATGCCTGGAACACCTCCCTAGGGAGGCGCCCAGGGTGCATACTTGCCAGATGCTCAAACCACCTCAACTGGCTCCTTAGAATGCAAAGGAGCTGCGGCTCTTCTCCGAGTTCCTCACGGATGGCTGATCTTCTCACCCTATCTCTACGGGAGACAGCCGCCACCCTCCTGAGGAAAGCCTTTTTGGCCGCTTGTACCCACAATCTAGTTATTTCGGTCAGCACCCAGCCTTCGTGACCATAGGTGAGGGTAGGAATGAATATTGACCGCAGTGACGCTCCCTCTGCGCAGATTCTCCGGCCAATCTCTCGCTTCACTGTCCCCTTACTCGAAACCAAGACCCCTAGGTACTAGGGGTAAGGACTCTCCACCCAAATCAGTTTCCAGCTGAGAACCATGGCCTCAGATTTAGAGGTGTAATGTATGCATTTATTGAATTCTATTTTAAATATTCAAAAAAGTAAGTGGTGGAGCCCCTTACTCTTCACAGGGGCATTTTTGATGAACATCTGTAAAAACAACAAGCCTCAGCCGTATCTAACCATCTGTATCCCTCTGTCCAGCTGATTGGGGCGACAGCCATTGAGGACAAATTGCAGGACGGAGTGCCAGAGACCATCTCCAAACTGGCCAAGGCTGACATCAAGATCTGGGTCCTGACCGGAGACAAGAAAGGTACCATTACCTCTACAGAGATGAGTCATAGCGTTAGGTGACCTGCGCTAATATAATGATTATGAGGCATTAGAACCAATGTCTCAATGAAAAAACACAAAAATGGTTACAGAAGGGCTGTACAGAATTATCATTTTATTTTTACATTTTAAGCTTCTATTGAGGTTTTTCCGAATGAGCTTCAAATCTCTATTGGCATATTTACTGACTAAATACTGACTAATTAACTAACTGACTAATACTGACTGGTGCATCTGAACAGGGAGCGGTTTGCAAATCACTCTACAGGCTGTAGGAGGTGCCAGAGGAGCCAGATTTCTTTTTAAATGACCTGCTTCATGTAGTTCTACTCAAACATAGGGTCAGTTTCAGCAAATATGACATATAATGAATGTGTTTTATCTTTATCCCCAGAAACGGCAGAGAATATTGGATATTCTTGTTCACTTTTGACAGACGACATGCAGATCCACTACGGAGAAGACGTCAAGTGAGTTGATTAAAAAGTCCGAGCTTTAAGATAGATTATTTCAGTTCCTTTCATATCTGGATTGAAGAAAGAGCAAATTCTTCCTCCATAGAAATAAATAGTTCAATGACTAAAAAAAGCTTCACCCATTTGTTTTGTCTGACTCCTCCATATTACTGTAGCATAATTACATGTGTTCTCCTGTTCCTCCCTCACTCTCTGGAATATTCCTCCTGGGATAAGTTTTATCTCATCTTATCTGATATGGCATGTCAGTATTGTATTAAGATAAACTTGCAAAATAACCCTTTCCTTAAATGAATAATTAATACTTCTGCATATAATCTATGCCGTGGCTACATATGGAGGTAGGTGGAGACACGGACCCAACGCGTTCCACCCTACGCGTGGTGGAACAACACCTCGCTGCGAGGTGTTGTTCCACCTTGCGGCGCCGCACGTTGTGTCTTGGCAACGTTGCATTTCCCCCCGATGCATTTCCTGGTTCTCCCTTTTCCATAAACATGAAATCAACGAGAGAGTTAACTTTTCCTGCTACAGATTCCCCAACGTGGTCAGAAAACACAGGGGAGACACTTTGTTTCTCTCACTATGACTCTAGAGTCGCTGCTTGGGGGGCTAATTACCATCACTCCCTCACTTCTCCCTCGCTCTACCACACATACACACACACGCCGGCTCGACGCACACACCAACGCACAAGTAAAACTTCAGGTCACTTACGTAGGCTATGGCGACAGCTCAGCGTGGAGCCTCCACAGAAGCATAAATCAAGCTTTATCCCATGGCTTCAACCTTTTAACCCACACACTCAAAACAGAATAGAAATAAAGAAACACCAAATAAGAATGACTCAATTATACAATGTACTGTTCAGTGAACAGGTAAAAGACACCAATATGTCCAGGTCAGATGCCTGAGGTTACATACACAGTTATAAAAATAAAAAATACGTGAAAGAATTTCACTCTTTTCTTTAAAGAAACTATTGAGTAGTGTGTAGTCACTTAAATTATTAAAACTGTAAAGATGAAGTGTTTTAATTTGTGTGTTGGTGTTTTGACGTCTCGTCTCGTCTCGTCTCGTCTCAGTGAGGGTTGTTCTGAGTGTTTGGCTGCACTGAGCCTGTTTTGAGAAGCGTTAACCCTCATGTTGCCCTGGGGTCAAATTTGAATTGATTTTCAGATATAAATAAATAAATAAATAAATAATAATAATTTCGCAAAAAATGGGCCGTCGAATTAAGCGCTGAAAATGTCAACATTTAAAAATGTCAAAACACTTTAGGAAAAAACAAAAGCACCCACAACATTAAAAAAGTGACAAAAATGACAGAAAAAGTCATAATAATGACTAAGAATGAACTAATGAATAAGAATTTTTTTCATGGTTGACAGGAAGACAACACAAGGGTTAAGAGTTGTGTTGCTTAGCGTTTTGCAGGTGATGTGAACGCCTTAGCTCAGGTGACTGTTGGTAATGCAGACTCTGGTTAGAGTTTAGCACATGTGGCTTCAAAGCTCCTCAGTAGAGCCCCCTGCCCCCTCATGTTCATATTCATCACTGGTCAAATTAAACTGCTTCTTTCTCTATTTTTCATGCCCTGTTATTTCAATCAAGAGCAACTTCATTTAAAAGTGAAATGAACATGCACATTAGGTTGATGTGTTTAGAGCCTTTGCAATTTGACTCGATTGCAATGGTAAATTATAGAGGGGTATAAAGGCCGTGGATATATAAGAATATCCACCTGAACATTAATGATGTAAGTCTGTCCCACTGAGTTGTGTAACAGTTTGTCTGTTGTTCCCATGTCTCCAGCGAGCAGCTGAAGGTCCGTCAGGCCAAGAGGAGACTTGAGCCTGTAACTTTCCGTCGGGGGAAAAAGAAATCTGCGGAGGCTTTCTTCCCAGAATCGGGCAAAAACGCTCTCGTCATCACGGGAGGATGGCTGGTGAGTTCCATTCAAGATTGACGCTGTTGTCAAATCATGACAAATTATTCATTTCTAGTATTCTTTTAAAATGTAGTACAGGAAACTTTGTTCAACATGGTGGATTGTCCTGATTCGTTTTTCTCTTCTCAGAATGAGATTCTGTACGAAAAGAAGAAGAAACGCCGTCGTCTACGCCTGCGTCGTCTAGGAAAGCGAGTGCCTCCTAGCAACCCTCAGGACGGCCAGCCGATGGACGACTGGGAGAAGGAGATGAGACAGGTCCAGCTAAATGAATGAAACATTTATGAGCATAAAAGAGAGAGATGATTGCATGGACAGTGCAACAACGGTTTACATGAAAATGATGATGTCTCTACAGATTGACTTTGTGGACATGGCCTGTGAGTGCGAGGCGGTCATCTGCTGTCGCGTCACACCGAAGCAGAAGGGTAACGTGGTGAGTTTGGTGAAGAAGTACAAGAAAGCCGTGACGCTGTCAATCGGCGACGGAGCCAATGACGTCAACATGATCAAGAGTAAGGAGATGAATGAAAGGACAAACGGTCTTCTTCTGCTTGTATCACATTCCTGTGATAACTCTAATCCCTCTCCCGTCCTCTGTCACTCCAGCTGCAGACATCGGTGTCGGTATAAGTGGTCAGGAGGGGATGCAGGCCGTCATGTCCAGCGACTACGCCTTCGCTCAGTTCCGTTACCTGGAGCGCCTCCTGCTGGTGCACGGACGCTGGTCTTACATCCGAATGTGCAAGTTCCTCCGTTACTTTTTCTTCAAGAACTTCGCCTTCACACTGGTCCACTTCTGGTACTCGTTCTTCAATGGATACTCCTCACAGGTCAGCAGCACAGCAGCTTTTGTCCCGGTCAGGTGTATTTGAGGTTGTATTAGGTGCCATTGCCCACCGGGTAGTTGTAAATCCGTCCTCTGGACTGTATGCACCTGAGAGAAAAAGACAGAGAAAGTGGGTGTGGGGGAGAGAGAAGAAGAGCCACTGGTACAATTATAAATACACTTATTTTTACAGTCTTACACTTACTTATTTCTCACAATCCATAAGGTGACAGACATCTTAATAGTAGTTATAGCTCCTGTAGCGGCTTTTGGGCCCACATATGTTCAATTCAATTGAATTTATAGTGTCAAATCACTTATCTAAGGACACTTTTTTTTGACCACACTCAGTTTGGATGACTTGTGCCGTCCCTTTTCATCCTAAAAATAGTTTGGCCAAATAATCTTAATTCAAGATCCAATCAACTTCTGCAGCTTTCAAGCTGCTTCTCATCCCCATTAGCGGAGTTGTTTGCTCACTTGTCAGTGAGTTGAATTACTTCCAAACTCAAATTCTATAAATAAAAACAGGACTCTGACTTAAGCGATCTTTTAAATAAATACAACACATTGTTCAAAATATGGATTCAAATAAAGGAACACTACAAATATCAAAAATATGCAAAGGTAAACACAATGGGGAATAAATGGGTGGTCACTCCATGTAATATTTACATTGCAATTATCATTACAAAACACTTTAAGTGGTTTAATCAGACTACATATTTCTTTTGAAACGGTCAGTTTGTCAGATTAGGGGATCATAGAGTCATACATTCTTGTGTGACCTGTCTGCAAGACATGACACACTACACACTACACGTTGGACCCCAACCAACCAATCAGAGCTCGCCGTGCATCACAACTGCAAAGGTGTGATCCGTGAGGTGCCAGGGACGCAACGGATCCTCTGAATAATTGTTCCCCTGTCTGCAGGTCGCCTATGAAGACTGGTTCATCACTCTCTACAATCTCTGTTACAGCAGCTTACCCGTTCTACTAGTTGGACTACTTGACCAGGTAAAAACAGGATTTGTTGTAGAAACAAAGAATAGTACAGAAAAGGTACTGGTAGGTATACACTGTTGCAAATTTTCAGTAACTTACTGGAAACAATTGGCCAGCAAGTTACTACTACTACTAGAAATCTTTTTACAGTTGGTAGGTACTGTACTTCAATTTACAGTCCTTTATGTATTCACTGTAAAATACCAATTAAACTAAATTAAATAAAGATTAAATACAGTGGTTTACTATTTACAGTACTACAGTGGCTATATTGTGATTGTGATTTTTTTATTTTTTTACAGTAATGCTTTGACTACTGTGATTTCAACTGTAATACTTAGAATACTGTGATTTTGAGGTTGTAATGTACACATTACAGCATTCTACTGAAATCATATACAGTGATGTTACTGTGGAATCTACAGGAAATAACTGTAGATTTCACAGTCATTATTTACAGTGTAGGATTGATTATGCAAATGAGTATTTTGGCCTAAATCTCTGTCAAAAAAATCTCAAAATTCCAGGTTTGTTACTCCGTAAATTGTTGAAACAGTACAACGGTACAGTTGAAATTTGACAGGCTGGTGTGAAAGTTAATGTATAAGATATTGGCTCAGACGCAGGCTGATGTGTGTAACCAAAACTCATCCTCATCTTTATTATGTTTGTTCCGCTTCGCAGGATGTTAACGACAAACTGAGCCTGAAATTCCCAAACTCTACCTGCCCGGCCAGCAGGGGATATTGTTTAACTACAGGAATTTCTTCACCAGCTTGTTCCACGGCATCTTTGTCTCGCTTGTCATCTTCTTCATCCCGTACGGAGCCTTCCTGCAGACCATGGGGCAGGACGGAGAAGCCCCCTCCGACTACCAGTCCTTTGCCATCGTCACCGCCTCGTCGCTCATTTTCACGGTCAACCTGCAGGTCAGTCAGCCCTGTTAAAACTTAGATGACAACAAGCTAGTATGGTAACAATAATTTTTTTTTTCTTCTTCTTGGCTTTAAATAACCAAATGCAGAATAACTATCAATGTGTGTTCTGAGAGATTATTTAAAGCATTAAATTAGAAATCCTTTATTTTTCCCACAATGGGGAAATTCACACTGTTGCAGCAGCAGGGGAGAAGAGGAAAAGTGTTAACACAAAGTAATAAATGTATTTAAAGAAAGTAAATCGTAAAATGTGTTTACAGTAATTGCACTCACAGGGAGGAACACATGCTGTCATTGTGGGAGACTAACCTTAACCCTCTTGTTGTCCTTATGTCCTTGACATATTCCAGTCTGTGATTATCCATCAACATTCCTTTAATTTTAGTCTAAATAATTCCTAATTTCTGCTTTTCTAACTGAAACATAAGGTATAATTTTCTAAATGTGCTGTATTTATATAGCGCTTTTCTAGTCTTGATGACTACTCAAAGCGCTTTTACATCATACAGGATACATTAACCATTCACACACATTCATACACCTTGTACGGCAGCCCGTGTGGGTGAGGTTGTCGTACAAGGTGCCACCTGCTCAAGGTGCTCACACTCCGGTGCGCAGCATTGGGGGCAACTCGGGGTTCAGTGTCTTGCCCAAGGAGACTTCAACATGGGACTACCGCTGAGCCACAGCCGCCCCACAGTGGTTCAATCAAGAGTGGTCAAGTGTTACGTAGTGTTGAAAACATAAAAAAAAAATTAAAGAAAGTTAAAAACATTGATTAAAAAAGCATCAAAAGTGTTGAAATTCAATTTCAGGAAGACAACACAAGAGTTAAAGTTACTCAAGAGAAATTTAAGGGTGAAATTGGATTACAGTGGTTTCAAAAATTTGCATCTGTTGAATTTATAATGCGAACAGCCGGCTGATCTTTGTTATCTCTCACCTCATGTTTTTGCAGATCTCTCTGGAGACCTCCTACTGGACATTTGTTAACTGCTTTGCGGTTTTGGGCAGCATAGCCATCTACTTTGGCGTCATGTTTGATATCCACAGTGCCGGAATCCACGTCATCTTCCCCTCAGTGTTCACCTTTACTGGTCAGTCAAACATTCAGCACAGTGTGATACGGTTAACTGTATACAGTGTAATCTACTCCAAAGCCCTCAGATGAGTTCCTTCAGAAGCTCCAGGGAGTGACTAATGCCAGCATTTTTTCCTTGAGGAATCGCTGTTCAAGGGAGGGATTCAGTGAAAAGTAAATCGTAGCTTATCCCGTCTACTTATGCACATCATAAGAAACAAACAACAGACACAGTGTAGCTTACCCCGCTAAATTCAAATGGTGGTGATAGCCTGTCGCTAGACCTTTTGGAATTGAACTTGATGGAGAAACAAGAGTTGGAAAATCCACCAACATTTTTCCTCCACGTGAGTTATGGAAAGAAACAACATAAGGTAAAGCAAGTGGACTGTGAGGGGACTTCATGGTGTGTTCATGTGCACTTTGTTAAACTAATGCATTCAATTGCAACTTGTAAACTCTCTTAATTTGGCTTTGGAGAATCGAGACACCACTACTGCTAC
This sequence comes from Percina caprodes, assembly GCA_013375575.1. NCBI lineage: Eukaryota > Metazoa > Chordata > Actinopteri > Perciformes > Percidae > Percina > Percina caprodes. The sequence continues at coordinate 1,739,007 of JABXJD010000123.1, read as the reverse complement.
TGGGCTGTAGCAAAAGAAATAGTCTGCAGCGAGAGTTGAAGAGGAGTCTTTTTTGAACTTCTCAAAAATAAACGGCGTTGTGAGGCATGGACGTTAGCATATTTCCAGCTAACCGCAACCACCCTCTTCACACATCTCATAACGTGTATATTTTGTGTTTGTAGGTGCAGCGTCAAACGCACTGCGTCAGCCCTACCTGTGGTTAACCATCATCCTGACTGTGGGCATCAGCCTGCTCCCTGTCATCTGCATCCAGTTCCTCCATAAGAGCATCTGGCCCTCTGTAGGGGATAAGGTGAGACCTCTGGGAGTCTGCTGCTGGGAACAATGTGCATGTGGCTTCTCAAGATTGGACGTACCATACGTTTGTATACTTTACACACGGATCGGAACAATAATAACCGTGTCTAATTTAAATAAAGGGGCAAATTGTCATAGTGTGGGTTTTCAGAAGCAATCTATGCAGTCTATGGTGAATTTCCATTAAAGATGCTAATTTAGAATTTTTCTTCTGACCGACAGCAGGAAACCGAGTCCCAGTTCACCCATCCAGAGGGCTGTAAATACTCTCCGCACTCTGTGTCTGTGGATAGCTGTAGACTTGTACCGCTTGGTTGCTCAGCTAAGATGTTCCGTATATTGTCGTAGTCACACGCAGCCACTTTCCTGGAACAGCTTGCCTCCCCTCATCCACCTCCTTTCAGCTGTGTGTCTGCCTGGCATAATCTGTGTGTAATGGGGATGATTTAAACACAAGTCCCCTTTAGATATAGTTTTCATGTGTCACATAGTTTTTGAAATAGTACTGAGTAAAAGTTGACATAATCCAACTCAAACATTAGGTATAATTTCCTATAAATGAGGTTTATTGACCATAAATTCCAAAAATAACTAAAACTAAAGTTAATAAGTTAGTGTAACGTAGTGTTGAAAACTTCAAAGTGACAAACATTAAAAAAAGGGACAAAAATACAAGAAAAAGTTTTTAAAAAACATTGATAAAAAGCGTCATTAAAAGTGTTGCTTTTCAATGTTGACGGGAAGACAACACAAGGGTTAAGTCACAGTAAAGAAAAAATATTGTTTAGCCTATTCTTTTATAATGCAAAAAATTTTGAAGAACTTTTTTGTTTTGTTTTTAATAATATAGTTTTTAACTAATAGTATTAATCAGTCAGAAATTTATTGTCGGTTAATTAACATCTGTAATCCACATCTTAGAGGTAGTCGGAGAAAGCGATGCATCCAACAAAAGATTTTGTGCAAGATAACAGTTTATAAAGTTTTGTATAAGACAATTTTTGCTACTTGGGGAAAAAAAAAGTCATGAAATGTAATTAGCTGTACGTCCCCTTTTCCCACACAGCAGTGCTTCTCTAATGTTACCCGCTTATTTCCCACCATGCCCCAGATCCAGAGAAACAGGAAGAAGTACGAGCTGGAGATGTTAAAGGAGGAGGAGGTGCAAAAGGCACCAGCCTTCCAGCGGGGCGGGCGTTCCCGCCGCTCCGCCTATGCCTTCTCCCACTCCCGTGGCTACGCCGACCTCATCTCGTCTGGGCGGAGCATTCGGCGGCGACCTGCGGCCCGCGGCTTATTCCAGGAAAGCATCAGGGAGGTTCCCCAGACAGCTGCCGAAAACATCTGACGGGGTTGGCTGGGAGATGGAGCAAAACTAGCCAGAGGCGGGAAGAGTTCAAGGGGTGCTTGGTTTATCTTTAATTTTTATCTGTGGAGGCGCTGCTGGAATGGTCATCATCGAAAACTCTGCACAGAAACGACGGAGTTCAAAGAGACCTCTTTCGCTGTGATATTCAAGTCCTTAGGAAGTAAAAGTGTAGCGCTCCTAAAGTCACTCATCTTGTAGAAATAAAATGAGCGGCTTTTGCAGAAAGTTAAATGAAGCACTACTGAATGTGTCTTTGCTGCAGTCTGGGACTCACTGCATTTTATCCTCTGTGCACAAACTCTTGTTAAATGCAAAAGGAAAAAAAAAGCTCACCGACGAGACAGGCTTCGCTACCGGGGTTTGAGGTCATGCAAGTGTGTGACTGACAATGTTGTTTAACTCAGGATTTTATAAAACTTTTTTATGTCAGTTTTCCAAGCTTATCACTACTGTGGCTGGATATGGAGCTGTAACATTATTTAATATGACACTTTTTTGGCATTCAAAGTTTTAGCCTTATGTCTGTGAAGCACTTGATGTTATTTTCTTTTTTTTTTTTTTTACCCAAGTAAAAAAAAAAAAGCATATTCCAGTCAAACTGTCCGTTATCACCATGAAATCAGATCACAGCATCTGTTAGGGTGCAAATCCCAAGATATTCCTTCACTTTAACACAATAGGCTAAAGCTAGACATGTCAAAGTATCCTCTTTTAATGTTTTATTATAAATAATGATGGGATGTTACCATGCTGGACTCTGCAGGGTGGTCAGATGCTATGAAGTGTATGTTAATTTAAAAATAAGTGAGTGATATTATCTCCTGCTGTATCAAATGTTCCAAGTGTCGTTACAGTTGGATGTTGATCTCACCATGTGGGGGATTTCAGCCTTAAAACCTTTTTAAATACCTATTTCAAATCCAAATTCTAACCAATTATTAATTGTTCTGTACATCATCTTTATTTTTATTCAACTAAGATGCTGTGAACACAGGGACTACCTACCTTCAACAGCAGTCGGTGCAGAATGTGATTTCAAGTGCATTTGACGTCCTTTTTCCATTCCTATAACTTAGGATAGTCGCAAATCAGTGCTAGGCCAAAACTGACACATTCCTGTTCTGACTTTTACTACATAACTTTCATGCTAGTGTTAATGTATGCAGATGATGTCTTTTTATTACTGAACGAATGGATGCGGTAGATTGACAACTGCTGTGTATTGTACAAGCAACCATTTGTTCTGTCACCTGATGGTGTTTTATCATGCGGTTGTTAATAAAAGCCAAGGGCACATTTAGCAATCTGAAACGAGTATTTATTTTATTGTGGTTATTCAAGTTTTTACGTATGAATGTGGCTGTTTTAATTCAACATAAGGTCATGTTAAAGTACCCGTTGCAAAACTATCTGATCACTATTGTTGATGTGGTTTGAATCCTATAATCTCGTAGAACAAAGTGACACAAAGCAGGGTTCAGTTAACTGTGTGTGTGTGTGTGTGTGTGTGTGTGTGGGGGTGTGTGTGTGGGGGTGTGTGGGGGTGTGTGGGTGGGGGTGGGTGGGTGGTTTCTAACAATCTCTCCATTCACTTAAATGATGTAGGAGTAGAAAGATAAGAAGGGTAGGGAGGATTGGTTCAAGGTAGCTTCAAGCAGATACATCTTCAGGAAGGAATACAGTGTAACAACTGATGATACATACATTGAGGAATAAGTATTTGAACACCCTGCTATTTTGCAAGTTCTCCCACTTAGAAATCATGAAGGGGTCTGAAATTGTCATCATAGGTGCATGTCCACTGTGACAACTATTACTATACTATACTATTTATTTGTATGATACAGCTGCAAATAAGTATTTGAACACCTGAGAAAATCAATGTTAATATTTGGTACAGTAGCCTTTGTTTGCAATTCCAGAGGTCAAATGTTTCCTGTAGTTTTTCACCAGGTTTGCTCACACTGCAGAAGGGATTTTTGGCCCACTCCTCCACACAGATCTTCTCTAGATCAGTCAGGTTTCTGGGCTGTTGCTGAGAAACACGGAGTTTGAGCTCCCTCCAAAGATTCACTATTGGGTTTAGGTCTGGAGACTAGCTAGGCCACGCCAGAACCTTGATCTGCTTCTTACAGAGCCCCTCCTTGGTTATCCTGGCTGTGTGCTTCGGGTCACTGTCATGTTGGAAGACCCAGCCTCGACCCATCTTCAATGCTCTAACTTAGGGATGGAAGTTGTTCCCCAAAATCTCGCAATACATGGCCCCGGTCCTCCTCTCCTTAATACAGTGCAGTCGCCCTGTCCCATGTGCAGAAAAACACCCCCAAAGCAAGCTACCAACCTCATGCTTCACAATAGGGATGGTGTTCTTAGGATGGTACTCATCATTCCTCTTCCTCCAAACACGGTTAGTGGAATTATGACCAAAAAGTTCTATTTTGGTCTCATCTGACCACATGACTTTCTCCCATGACTCCTCTGGATCATCCAAATGGTCCTTGGCAAACTTAAGACGGGCCTTGACATGGGCTGGTTTAAGCAGGGGAACCTTCCGTGCCATGCATGATTTCAAACCATGACGTCCTAGTGTTATTACCAACAGTAACCTTGGAAACGGTGGTCCCAGCTCTTTTCAGGTCATTGACCAGCTCCTCCCGTGTAGTTCTGGGCTGATTTCTCACCTTTCTTAGGATCATTGAGACCCCCCGAGGTGAGATCTTGCATGGAGCCCCAGTCCGAGGGAGATTGACAGTCATGTTTAGCTTCTTCCATTTTCTAATGATTGCTCCAACAGTGGACCTTTTTTCACCAAGCTGCTTGGCAATTTCACCGTAGCCCTTTCCAGCCTTGTGGAGGTGTACAATTTAGTCTTTAAAAATTATCTAACACTTGATCAGATTTGCAAAGGGGGGGTTGTAAGACCGTGCCAAGAAGACATGAAACGAGAACCTGCATGGTTGAGGTAATTAGGCAACAGAGCAGAGGTGGCATCCCGGCTGCTGATAAAGCGAACTGCTGCAATAGCTAAAAGTGCGTGACATTGGGGTCGCTGGCTTCCCCGTGCCAGAAGCCCCTGCTAGAGCGAGCTGCTGCAGTTCATGGAAGTGAGCACAGGGGGGCACTGGCATCTTGGTGCCAGGAGCCTTGGCTAGAGCGAGCTGCTGCTGTTACTGGAAGTAAGTGTACTGGCATCCCGGCAAAGCTACTAGACTCTGGTGTTTGTGTGCTCTCGGTCTGGTGTAGAATGTGAAAGCGAATCAGAGGAGAGGGTTAGGTGGGTGTAACTGGCAGGTTATGTCCTGCTTTCTCACACTCACTCCATTACGCTTTCCCCTACAATAAACCAATGCAGTGAGATTGGTCCCTCGGAAATAAAGATCGGTAGTTAACCCCGTTCGTCCATTCTGCATGGTTTCCTGTTTCTCCTGTGTGAGGTATGTAGCGTGCTCTGGTAAGGTTCTGATAGTGCCTTTGCTGTGAATTGTTTTTAGGTGCTCCCCCAGTGAGTGTACCCTTAGCTCCTGTGTTGCTTTTAGTACCTCCTCCATTTTCTTTAAATATTTTTTGTGTATTTTATTTGTTGTTGTTTTAAATTCCAGATATAAGTGTGTTGGGTATATTTTACTGATTGCTTTAATATAATATATTTATATTTTTTTATCTACGTCTCTGAGTTTTCAATTGTAGACTTGTCTGTGCAAGGGAACCACTGGTTTAAAGGTTGTAAAGGTTTTAAAAGTAGTTAACAGTAATAAATTGGGTTTGCATCCCAGGTTTTGGTATTCTTTGGGTGAAAGTCCCAAAGTAGCGTTGTTGACGTTACCTGTGATACAGTTTAGCCGACAAACCTCCAAGTGTCCGGTTACATGGGTATAGGAATACCCGAAGAGGCCAGTTTGAGGTGTGGCCCTGCTCCTGAAATTATGCTAGATAGCTTCAATAACTTTCAGCTTGCTTAAAAAATCCATAGAGTGCACCTGAGCAGCCCGTGGAACTGCTTTAACCACTTACTGGACAAAAACAACAAAAAGAGTAAATGGGGTCAACTGGTGCCCTTCATTGTGTATACCTATGAATACAACATGGTTCCAAATGAAAAACCAGCCGTCAACTCTGTCTAGCATTTCAGAAAAAAACATGTTAGTATTACCAGGCCAAAGACACAAAAACACACTTACTGGAATATAGCTACTCCAGCAACAGATAGTCAGCCTGTTGACCCCTACAGATACCAGAGCCAGTCGAAATCTGTGTGAAAAACTTGTACAAAGAATATTTAACAGTTTCCCAGGACTAACGATCCCGGACGAGCCCCCATTTGTTACCGCCTGGCTCAAGGCCGGCAAGAAAAAGGGAGGTCACACACAGATATGTCATCAAAATTTTTTATTTAACACAAACTTACTAGACATATTAACAAAAACTAAATGAACATGGACTCAATTGTGGGGTGGCCCTTTTTGTTGAAAAAGGTCTCATTTATAAGGTAGTCAAAAACTTGGCAGTAGTCATTGATGATATAATCGAGTGTATCTCAATTGAATTAAGAATGGAATAAATAAAGAATGTCATAGTAAGCTGTGTGTAAAGGAAACCAGGATCCAACATTAAAATATTTACAGAACAAATGGAAAAAATGTTTAATAAAGTAAAACTATATCTGTGACGAGGGAAGAGTTTATAGAAACATTGTATAGTTTCAGTGTTTTTCCAAAAAGCAAACAAAAGATGGGCTTCTTTGGGGCAGACCCTTAATGCTTTTGGATTTGAGTCTGGATTTCCAGGCTACTCAAGTCCTAGAAACGCCCCTGGTTGTCACACAAGGAATTAAATTGGCAAAGTTTACATTTGAATTCAAGAAATAGGCAATAATCCAAAATGCATGAGGTAAAAATACAGAAACTGATAAAGTTTCTGTCAAGTGAGAACAACAATCAAAACAGTACCAAAGCCATTTTGACATATGACATAAAATATGTGTTGTCTCTGTTATTGTTACAATGACCCATGTGCTCCCTGCTTTGACAAGGCAAAAAGGCTTTTAACTGTCACAGAGGGAAAACTAGGTCAAGGGGGACACCTGGTGGTGAAAATCTACATTAGAAAAAACAAATCCAACCAAACTAAATAGTAAACGGGCAAAAAGTGGAGACAGATATTTGGAAATAGCCCTTTCATTTGCTTCTTCCCTGACTGACTCATTTGCAGGCTTTCAGAGGTTAGAGGGCAGAAAGAGGAAACATAAAGTAGGACGATGTCCTTTTACAGCACAGTGGAAACAAAACCACCACAGAAAGGTTTCAATCATAGTGACCCAACAGGGTAACTGTATTCTCTGTTGTATAATCTGATCAGGATCAATGCGGTTAAACTGGTCCAGTTTTATGTGTCATACCAATATTCAAGAACACTTTTTTTCTGTCCCTGACGTGGTAATAAACCCCAGGAGGATTTGAAGAGTTCAAAGCCATGTCACTAATAGCGCCAATGTTGTTTGTGTTCTTCTACATTAGCAGGTCAAAGTGTATTAAAGTAGAGAGGAATTGTTAGGGTTGTGGGTTTCTGTTGTTATATTTCCTGTTTTATTTTGTTAACTCATACCCGGTTTTTGATTCAATTCAATTCAATGTCATTTATAGCATCAAATCATAACAGTTCTCTCAAGACACTTTCCAGAGTAGGTCTAGACCACACTCTATAATTTACAAAGACCAAACGATTCCAGTAATTCCCCCAAGAGCAAGCAGTTAATGCAACAGTGGCGAGGAAAAACTTGATTCTCGTTTCCTTGTTATTTTTTCTGTTGTTTCCTGTGCTCATATTTTATGTTTTGCTTGGTTTACAACCTATAATTTTGTAGTGTTTGGTTTCATGTGTCTTGGTCTAGCCGCTTAAGTGTGATTCTAGGCCTAGAGCTACAGAGGTTAGAATGGAGGTTTTCTATTTCCGTCCAAGTTATACATCTGTAAAATGATTTGAAAACACTACTGTGAAGGTATCAGATGGGCTACACACAATACTAGTACCATAGCCACATGTCTCAACTTACTACAGAAAAAATCCAGAAGAAAAATGGATTTTCTAGGAATTTACTTCTACTGATATGTCTGTGCATTTTTCTTATTTCCTTTTGAAAAGTGCAAAAAAAAAAAGAAGCCAAAATACAAAACTTCTCAAATACTAAAACTCATCCACATCACTTACACACATACTTGATGAAATGGTGAACTGCAATAACTAAGGCCCTATTTTTGCTTTGACACAGCTGCAGCCATCACAGGGTTAAAATTTTCTGGTCAAGTTTGGTATCAATCGATTCGTCTTCTTATTGGCTAAACAGGTAGGCCGGTCTCGTAACATCTAATTTGCACTGGTCCCTTAAAATGTCAATCTTTCCAACCTGGGCCTCCCTTTCACAGCTGTGAATAAAGACATGAGGAAAAAGGTATGGATGCACACTCGACTTTAGACACTAGCGGCACAATATCTTTCTGTATTTATTTATTTTCTTTAACTTCATAACAGGATTATAACCGCTGTAATTCATCTTATGCTTTGCGTGTGGGCTTAATCGAATCATGAGACTTTAAGCTTTCAAATGGTGTGCTGCAAGATTTAATGCTTGCGTTTTATGAAAACGTATGAGTGGAGAAAACAGCTTCGCTTAAATGGAAAAAACAGTCCCGTCACTGGGACGGTGTCGGTAGAGAGGCTAGATTAAGTTTCAGTTTAAGTCTGATTTGTCTCTTATACAGTATGTTTTACCTTGTTTCGACACAACTACCCCTCGCTGTTGAATCTCACTGACTCTAAAGAGTCACACAGCATCAATATCCGCCCTGTATGATACTTTAGAGATGTGACTGCAGCTGTGTCAGAGGTCAGAGACAAACTACAGGACATTCTGAGTGGTGTATGGACCAATATCTCACTGCCAGTGAGATCAATGGATGCTTTAATGCCACAGGCAGAGCCAAGGAGCTGAATCCTTACAACATTCATGTCAAATCACACTGGATCCAAACACAGCACACAAGCGGCTTTTATTATCTGAAGGGAACAGAAAAGCATCAGTGATGACAAAAAAAACAGTCATATTCTAGTTTTAAAGACAGATTCATCGAATATCAGCGGGTCCTGAGTAGAGAGAGTTTAACTGGGCTTTGTTACTGGGAGGTGGAGAAGTCGAATACAAAGAAGACATCAGCAGAACAGGAAATGAGGATGAATTTGGAAACAATGGCAGATCCTGGGTATTAGAGTGTTCAGTGTTCAATAAACAAAAATTCAGACAAAAAAACATCAGAACTTTCATCTCTGGTCATCAGAGTGTACCTGGATCACAGTGCTTGGGTATTGTGTTTCTATGGCGTCAACACTTCAACAAATGGGCAATAGTCCAAAATACAAGAGGTGAACACAAGACAGAAACTGCTCCTGAATCAGGGTTGCAAACACTAAGCAATTAGTTTGGCAAGCTAACCAAATTCAACAGGATAGGAACTATTAATAAAACAATACCGGAGTTACATTGACATGTAACTTTAGAAAAAGAAAAGGTGTAAATATTAAAATATGTGATGGCTGAATTTTATTGAGCTGCTTCAGTTTCAGGGTTGTGCATGGTTTACTGGGACACTACAACAGAACAAAGTCCCTGTTCAAATCGCGCTGGATCCCCGCTGCAGGTACAATCTAGTCCCAATGGTTCACACAGTAACGTCGACAGGCTTCAGGTAATAAGCAGAGAGAGTTTAACTGGACAGTGTTAGTGGGAGGTGCAGTGGAGAGGGTTAGTTTCAGTAGCAGTCGCATACATGCACATGAAAAGAACAGGTTATGAAAGTGGATTTGGGAACAATGACAAGTCGGGCACTGGATTGCTTGAATAATGGTTATGAATTCAGACATAACAAATTCAGAACTTCCGTCTCTGGTCCTCGGTCCTCCAGACTGGGAGTGTACCTGGATCACAGTGCAGGGGTCTTGTGTTTATACAGCATCTCTGAAATCAGAGTCCCGACCACATTCACTCAGCCTCTGTATGCCGGACTGTGGGTTAATGGTAATTATTGCTCAGTTGAGTTGTGTGAGCTCATGTAGACAGGTGTTAATAGGATTGGGCATTGAGGACCGGTTCCAACTGAGAGTCATTTTACCCTCGTGTTGTCCTCGGGTCAAATTGACCCATTTTCAAAAAGTTTCTATATTAGAAATTTGTGTTTCTTTCAACCAAATTGCCAAAAACATTACGTGGATGGTTCCATGCAGCGCTCTTAACAAGTAAAATAAATCATGGGTTCACTACTTGAATGTGGGTGTTTTTTTCAATTTTCTAGCATTTGAAGAAAAAAAAATGATTAAAGAATGTTGAAACAAAGTGACAAAAATGTTGGAAAAAGCTTAAAAAACAAAAGTGACAATAAAACAAAGTTGTCGAGTGAAAAAAGCAATTTTAAATTTAGACCCCCAAATTTAAAAAGTTGCATGGTCGACGGGAAGACAACACAAGGGTTAAACAATTACGATTCCAATGGAATTGTTTATTCATTGGTCAACATTTGGAAAATTTGCTTTCAATACAATCATTGGTTCCAGGCACAAGTTTTGGTTTCCGTACTTCCAGGCACTTGTTGTGTTGCAGCCAAGGAGAACAGTAAGCGGCGCTCTAAAGTGTGGCTTCATTTTATGTTGAAAAAGCCCAGTAATCACCATTGGATCAAAATATATTTTCCTCTTATCTGTGAAATAAGCACGTGACCCGTTTTTATCTCTTCTTCCTTCCTTCGTCCTTCTTCAAAGAATCAAAATCTAGGATTGATAAAAACCAGATGCAAAAAGGAAGAATGGAATCAGAATTGTTTAAGCCAAAACTATGACCCACTCTAAACAAGGCAATCCAGCTGATTGATTGATTTATTTATATGATTAGGACAATGCACATTAATCAACTAGCTATCGCCTGTCAGTCAAACATTGCGGGCGGGGCATGTAGTACTTGTAGGTACAAAAAACAACAAAAACCCCAATTAAAATTCAAATCACAATGAAACAAATAAGTGTAAGTTGAATATTTAATGAACCATCATTATTGCATTTTCTCTGGAAATTAATGAAATAATAAAGGCTGATATAATATATAATCACGATTAATTGCATGATTGTCCATATTTAAGTTGCAAATAATTGCAAATTAATCGCACATTTTTTATCGGTTCCAGATGTACTTTAAAAAAACATCTGAAAGCTCAAGTGGTATTTGAGACTCACTGTAGTCCAGTTAACTAAATTTACATCAACAGTACTTGCAAATAACTTTAGTCTTGTTGAGAGACTCATGTGGAAGGGCTTTGTAACTCAACTTGCCATTCAAAAGACAATTTTCTTTATCCATTTCTGCTCAAAGAAGTTTGTTTCTGCTAGCCATCTCCAATGTTACTCCTGCATCACTTCCTGATTTCCCAAATTACGGAGCGTGTGAAAAAAATGAATGGCTTTAACTCGATATTATGGCGTTAATTTTGACAGCCCTTGAATTAATATTAATTGATTGATTGACATCTTTATTTTGAACATGTAAATAAAAAATAAAACCTCAGAAAAACTAATAAGAAAACAATCAAACAACAAAAATAAAAACTATTATTTCCGGTACTTAAAAACCTCTATTTACACATGCAAAAAGGAGTAGTAAAACTTATATACTCCTACCCCTTTATACTATTTCTACTCTGTTAATTCAATTACTACAAAATAAGTCTACAAGGATAATTGTCACGTGCAGTGTTGTATTAAATGTATTGTCTGCAGGTGTGTGTGATTCTCTGCAGGTGTGCGCTGCTGATGACAGGCCAGCAGCTGAGGCTGATCAGCTGATCAGTGCTTGGCAGCTTAAGAGAGGGCAGCATGGGTGTGCGCAGAAGAGGCTTCTGTGGAAGCCAGCATAGAGAGGTGCTGTGTGACCCCCCCTCTGAATCAAACTTGTGATACCTGTGCCTATTTTCGTCCTTGTTGTTGCCTTGTGTTGTGCGGGCGCAATACAATAGTTTTATTTACCGTTTGTTTTCTGTCCCCAGTTTATTTTAAACTGTTTGCGTCTTCCGCCCCTAGACTACTTTGGGTCGTAACAGTTTTTGGGGGCTCATCCGGGATCGTTTTCATTGTCTATTGCGGTAAGGTTTTCTGGTTGATATATTTATATAGCCCTGTGTGCTGTCTCTGTGGCTTTGCTGGTGTCTGATTGTGAAACTGCTTCCTCAGTCCAGATAGGGTAGTGTCCAGCTGGGCCTAATCATCCTTACTAGTTTATTGTTTTGCCTTTTTTGTTTTTGGAGTCAATCCTGGGCGGAGATGGCGTTCTCCAAAGGGGGCTGGCGTTTCAGGGTTTCGGCCGCTGATGTGTTTCCTCGAGCCTGGCACGGCTTCAGAAGATATACAGGGTTTAGTATTTGTTAGGCAGGTTCTGGGGACGATTTGTTTCCGTGAGTTCTGACCAATGTCAATAGATTCATCTCCGGGTTCTAAGCTGTATACCAGGTTGAAGGTGTGATTAATGCGCCTTCAGGTAAAGAGGGAGGAGAAAGAGGTGTTTTTAGCTCTAGAGTTACAGTGGTAAAAAATACTTTTTTTATTGTGCATAAAGAAGCCAAGAAAAGATGGAAAAATCTCAAAGCATTAAATGACAGATAAGACATTCAAATGTCACAAAAAGTTAGATTATATTTCCATCATTTACAATTTCAAAATAACAGAAAACCGAACCCTGCAGAGTTAATCGGCTCGTTCGAGATGAACGTTGGTGGTTTCATTTTTCTGATCGCATTCAGTAAAAGCACTTTTGATGATGCTTCTAAATGATCAAGTAAAATTTTCCAACATTCTTGGCAAATTAATTCATTCATAAAAACGAATGAATAGGAATATATTATATGTTGTCACGCTGTTTAAGAGAGGGTTCAATTATTTCATACAAAGTTGTCAGCAACCATATTAATGAAATAACTGCACCAGGAAGCACAATGAGGTTTTTATAACTGTATAAAATCAGTTTCATTATTCTTCTCCTAGGTTGGTTCCAAAAATATCACATTTTGTTGAGCAAGTCGTACCTTTGTACAGTGTGACTGACTTTAAGTCATTTCAGACTGTCGAGAGGACAAGTAGAGGTAAGTACAGGTAGATTATCTGAATCATTTTAGTACGCTATTATCACTGACATTTGTAGCCTATGTCAATTTGATCATTCATTCTTCTCTGCTATAGGATGTTATGAGGATGTTGGGACCCTTCTATACGAACAGACGGCATACCAAGTTGCCTGTTACCCACGCTGTTCTTGCCTGCCTGTGGACTTTAGTCAACCAGGAGACAGATTCAACATTTCAAAATCCACCATGTCAACGTATCTCCATCACTTCTGTTCCCTGGTCAACACACATCTGTCACATCACATTTCATGGCCCACAGGGGAAGCAATGAACACATTACATTTTCAAACAGCCGGCTTTCCAAATACAGTCTGTGCTCTTGATGGATGTCACATTCCCATCGTCAAACCATTTTGCAACAACCCCATAGCATATTATAACAGGAAACCGTTTTACTCCATTCTCACCGGATTCTGTGACCGCGAGCACCGCTTTTGTCATGTCACTGTAAGTCACCCTGGAAGTTGGCATGATGCAAGAGCATTTCGATACACGGATGTAGCACGGCAACTGGAATTGAATCCTCACCCTCTGGTACCAGAGGGAATGCACATCATTGCTGATTCAGCCTACCCTTTATCACTACATTTGAAGCCCTACAGGGATAATGGGCACCTTACTGTTAGGCAAAGGTGCTTTAACACAAAGCTCAATGCAGCCCGTGTGGCCATTGATCATGCATTTGGCAACTTAAAGTCAAAGTTCAGGAGGCTGAAGTGTCTGGACATGAAGGAAGTGGCAAACATCAGTGCAGCAGTCACAACATGTTGCATTCTACACAATATTTGTTTAGAATCTGGTGACCAGGTTAATGAAGATGAGCAGGGTCTTCAACAGGACATTGAGGATCCACAGCCCAACAACCGTGATGCCTCTCATTACAGAGATTTGATTTGTGCCCACCTTTAAGGATAAGAGACACTTTAGTTTGAAGTCACCCCTTTTTAAATTTTTTTTCTTTTAATGTTTGTGAGCTGGTGTGCAGTATGCCACAGGGTGATGTGAGGCACTTCAGGTCAAATGCAAAGTAGTAATACAATATTGTAATGTTTGAAAAGGCAATGAGGATTGCAGCAAATGTCTTTAAACCCATCAAATGTTTAAACTTTGAGATGGTTACTTTATATAGTTTTAATCCTAAGGCATTTTGATTTGAAGCGCCTCTACATCCAGACTTCTGCTGTGCCTCTGAGTGGCAGCTCATGGTAACTGGCTGGTAAGTACCCAGGCTAAATCAGCAGGGGATCGTGAGAGTATTTCACCACTGGGAATGTGAACCATTTACCACTGCTCACTTTATGGTGTTTCAGTTTATGTATTAAGACAGTCACAGAATATCATTTAACATCTTTTATTAAGTGATTCTTTTAGCAACCCAATGATTTCTTGTTGCTGCTTACTAATTTCTTTGAGTTGGGTTAAGACCTGCCCCATGAAGTCACAATTTTTATTTTTTTTCATGAGACCTCTTTTCTTTCTTCTCCACCTTGTTACCTCTGGCCTGACTCCAACGCCGCCGTCCTTCTCTCGGCATGGGACCGGTATGTATCATGGAATGATGTGCTCTTTTTCTGTATGGTACGTTTAGTAGTGGGGATGGCAGTAGAGGGACCAGGCTGGGGCTCTTCGTCAGATTGAAGTTCTGAGGGAGTTTGGAGTGGTAATGGCTTGTGACTGGGGAAGAGTGGTGTGGAAATCACTGTGCCGGTTGATGCACTCCCCACTCCGGAACCACCAAATATTTCATCCATTTGCTGCAAGAAAGGACAGAGTTAAAATCAAGACGGCCATAAACAGGAATTTTAACATTCATTGCTGAATAAATATTTTCACGTCTCGTCTGTCTCTCCCTCGCTCCCTCCCTCCAAGTGTGCTGATGCCATGGGTGGGAAAATACTGAGAAATTATGGAAGACCGATAACCTTTCAGAAAGTCCCTATAACATTTAAAATGTACATACAGAGCATGCACTTACCAGGTAATATTCCAAGCTGATTTTCTCCTCTCCTGTTGATTGAACTCTGTCCTTAGCCCTTTTGTACGTTGTGAGCATGTTACCAAGTTTCTTATTTTATCCAGTGTGTAGGTGTCTGTAAAAGCATGCTCCAGTTTTTTGTAGAAGGCAGTTTTGTTGTTGTATATGTTGTGTTGTCTGGTCAGCTCCAGTAGCAGCAATGTAGTTCTGTGTGTGAATTCTGTAAAACATTGCAGTTTTGTTAAAAGCATTAACATTATATTCTAATCCTTAGATTACAAACAAATTCACTGTACCTGTCTGGGATTCTGGCTGTGAAGATGAAAATGGATGGAAGCTGGCTGACGACTGCTGTGGTGGGTTGGCTTCAGGTGTGACTGTTGCTGGATGTGTATGGACTGGAGTGTGGGTGGGGGGAACTATAGGTTGGGGAGTAGGAGCAGATATAGGGCCTTGGGTGAATGGAGGTTGAGGAGTGGGGAAGACAGGAGGTTGGGTCACAACCCTTGCCATTTCTGGGTTTACTGCAGAGAGAGTCAGAACATTGAAAAGAATGGTCAACATGCATACTCAAATTCATGTTTGGCATAGTAAAAATGTACCTTGATTGGTTTCTGCAGCCCTAATCTGCTCCAATATATCACCGGCATATCTGATGTCTGAAACAAAGATTAATCATTTCAATAATTGCCACCCACATGTATAAAGGTATTAAGATAACTGACTTCTCTCTTTTATCTTATTTTTTATTTTTTTTTACTCACCAGTTGTCAATCTTTGAGCAATTTCTCTGCTCACGCTTAGCATTACAGCACCCTGGCTAGCTCTCACAGTTACACAGACTCTGTCTTCCATTGTTTGTGATCCAAACCAGGTTCTGCAGGTGCCTTTTAAACCTAGCTAATTATCTGACAACTCCACACACTTGCTCTATTGTGAGGGTTATAATTGCCAACAGGTTGTGCTTACCTGAGTAGTAATTGCATAGTGGTTTTACAGTTTTACTGATATTACAATTGACAAATAAACCAATATATTTATTGAAACTGAACTTTGACTCAGTCATTTTTCTTTTTAAATTGTTATACTCAAAATAATGGTTACACAAATTTCACAGTATTAATGAAGTTAATACACACAAGATGTGGTTTGTGTTTGTATGTTCTCACAAACCAAAACAGAAAAACAAATTTATGAGTTAATTGATCATTCTGGTTAGTTTTAATGCCATCAAATGATATTTTACAGTAGTCAAGATAATCTGATATTTTAACCTTATAATTGACTATACAATTATTTATATATATATATATATATATATATATATATATATATATATATATATATATATATATATATATATACATACATACATACATACATACATACATACATACATACATACATACATACATACATACATACATACATACATATGTGTGTGTGTGTGTGTATATATGTATATGACAAAGGAGATGATATTGTGGACTTTAGGAGGAAAACATCCCATTTCTCACCGGTGGGCATCCAGGGATTGGACATCGAGGTAGTGGAGAGCTACAGATTCCTGGGTGTTCACCTAAACAATAAACTAAACTGGACTGATAACACCCATGCTCTATACAAGAAGGGCCAGAGTCCTCCATCTGCTGAGGAGACTCAGGTCCTTTGGAGTGTGCAGGACTCTCCTCAGGACTTTTTATGACTGTGGTGTGCTGGAGGGGGGGCAGCTCGGACAGGAGCAGACTCAATAGACTGATCAGGAGAGCGAGCTCTGTCCTGGACTGTCCTCTGGTCCCCATAGAGTTAGCCAAGCTGAAATCCATCATGGACAACACCTCCCACCCCCTACATGACACTGTGGGGTCCCTGAGCAGCTCCTTCAGCAGCTCCTCTGAACATGGTGTAAGAAGGAGAGGTACCGCAAGTCCTTTATCCCGGCCGCTGTCAGACTCTACAACACCTGCACTACCTGATAATGTTGTAGTTTCTGTTCTTGTTTTTCATTTAATCCACAGTTCCTGTATATCTTTATCTGTATTTATATTTTTCCATTACAAGTACTTACTTTTTCAATATTATTTATGGTCACAGGTGAATATAACTTATATTATGGTTACCTACTTTTGCTTTATTACTTTAATTACATATTCATTTTAATTTTAACGTCACTTACACTGCAATATTGTTTTTTTTGTACTATGGCAACCGCACTTTACTTTACCAAACCTTTATTTGACGCCACTTTACTTCAGTCTACCTTCTACTGTTTGCCTGTTTTTCTTGTGTGTTTACTTGTTTTTTGTTTTTTGCTGTTATTGTAGAGAATGCTACTGTAACAAAGGAATTTTCCCACTGAGATGAATAAAGTATTATCTAATCTAATCTATGTGTGTGTGTGTGTGTGTGTTTTTCTGGCAATTGTATTTAGTTCCTTCTCATTTTATCTGCATTGCTGCATTTTGTAATGGCTCATTATGATCAGTGCTCAACCACATAACCTCTTAATGCACAACATAAGACTTATAGCCTACAAAATAAAATGTTTAATATATTAAAGCATTTTACAACGAGTGGTGTTTGTTGTCAAAACCCTAGTCAAATAAGAGCCAATCAGCTCTTTTGATTTAGTGTAAAGGCCGGCGTTACCCAGCATGCACTGGGTCCGCCTGGCTCTTGCAGTTGGTGAAAAGCAACAGCGCTGCCTGCGTCTCAGAACTGCGGCCGCCTTGCTCTCGTGAGATTTCCGTTGCCCACGTGTGCATGACGTCAGAGCAAGTCGGGATCAAGTCGGACACAAATCTAACCGGCAAGCAACGGGCGCCGATCGCCGGTGATCGATTCTACGCAGATCTGGCTCATGTACTGCCCCCTTTAGCAAGTATCACAGCTTGGAAACGTTTCTTGTAGCCAGCCAAGAGTCTTTCAATTCTTGTTTGAGGTATCTTCGCCTATTCTTCCTTCCAAAAGTCTGCCAGTTATTTGAGATTTCTGGGCTGTCTGTCACACACTGCTCTTTTAAGGTCTATCCATAGATTTTCAATTATATTGAGGTCAGGAGATTGTGAAGGCCATGGCAAAACCTTCAGTTTACGCCTCTCGATGTAATCCACCATGGGTGTTGAGGTGTTTAGGATCATTATCCGTTTGTAGAAGCAATCATCTTTTTAACTTCAGCTTTTTCACAGATGGCAGCAAGATAGCGTCTAAAATTTTATTGAATCCATTTTTCCTTCTACTCGTGAAATGTTCCTTGTGCCACTGGCTGCAATACAACACCAAAGCATGATTGATCTCACCCCCCCATGCTTAACAGTTGGACAGAGGTTCTTTTCATTAAACTCTGTGCCCTTTCTTCTCCAAACGTACCTTAGCTCATTCCGTCCAAAAAGTTCTATTTTAACCTCATCGGTCCACAGAACTTGTTCTCACAATGCATCAGGCTTGTCTATATGTTCATTTGCAAACTTCAAATGCTGATTTTTGTGGTGAGGACATAGAAGAGGTTTTCTTCTGATGACTCTTCCATGAAGACCATGTTTGTACGAGTATCTCTTTATAGTGGAATGGTGTACCACAACTCCGGTGTCTGCAGGTCTTTCTGGATGGTTCGTGCAGTCAAACGTTGGTTTTGACTTGCTTTCTCACAATCCTGCGTTCTGTTCTGTCTGATTTTTCTTGGTCTTCCAGATCTTGCTTTAACTTCCACTGTTCCTGACGATTGCCATCTCTTAATTACATTCCGAACAGAGGATTTTGGTATCTGAAAACGCTTTGCTATCTTCTTATAGCCTTGTCCTGCTTTATGAGCGTCAACTATTTTCAGTTTTAGAAGAAGCCATGGTGCTGATTGTTGGGGCAAGGTCAGATGAGTCTGGGCATTTAAAACCTTAAGATTGACATCACCTGGGACGTTTCTCAATGCCAAGTAAGCAAAGAACGGACTTGTGTTCTTGGGGAGACCGTTCTTGCTGGTTGTACTTGGAAGAATGAACTCGCAAGTTCAGAAGCACACAAAACGCTGTTGACAGTTTATGAGACAAAGCGTTCTTTCTGTTATTGCGCAACACCCCCAGCACAGAGAGCGCTTGCCCTGGTTTCCTCAGTTGTCCCCCGATAAAAACAATTACAACAATACACAAAACAAAACGCTGAATGTAATGAATGAAATACAGAATAACAGCGGTAAAAATTGTTTTAAATATCTAACAGTTGTGAATCTGGCTTATCTCTGCCATTGTCGCTGCTGCAGTGGTCTGTCTAAATGTGGGGCAGGGGGGGTCTGTGAACTGACTGACTGACCGGCTCGCGAGAGTCATTCCCGGCTGGCGAGCTTGCTACGCCCGCCGGGGATTGTGGAGCTTTCCAACTCCAAAGGCTTTTTTAATTCACCATCAATTTTCATTAAACTGCCTATATTCAAAATCTACACAGTTGGTTTCTCGCCTTAAAAATGAAATTATTGATTTAATAATAGACGTAAATTGTGAAAAACTTTCCACTTCTGTTGTATCTGTGTACCGGAAACCATCCGCGCTTTACACCCGAATTGAATTCTGGGATACTGGCCCTGCCAAGTTCACACAAGTTACCATCCGATGTATCCTCGGTAAAATGGGCGTGTCGAGAACACATCCGGGAATTTTAACTGTTCTTGGCGAAATGCTAACTTGTGTATTGGGTCAGTACTTTGGCCATAGAAGAACACAGCTTGAGAAACGCCCCTGGTCTTTCCAGACGATGATTAAGAACAATCCATGACACTGTCAGGTCTCAGCTTTCCAAAGGGGGTGGTGCATGCTAGAAGCTCTGTAGGATGCCCAAACTTTGTTTTGTCACTTTGTGTAAATGATGGAAATAAAATAACTTTTTGTGACATAATACGAATGTCTAATCTGTCATTTGTTGCCTTTTGGAGATTTTTCCATCTTTTCTTGGCTTCTTTATGCACATTAATACAAATTTTTACCTGGGGTGCCCAAAGTTTTGAGCCCCACTGTAGTTGCTTTGCATAGTTTAGCTCAATTTGAGACAGACCCTTGTTAACGTATTGCGCAAGACAGACACCGAAGCAGAGTCCGTCCACCGTGTTCATTGGATTAAATAGCGAATTAGTCTTCCGTTCTATTATTTCGTCGTAGCCAAAAGAACCTAGTCTACACCGTGACCCCCCTGACATGTTGCTGGCGACTGTAACAATGAATTCTAGTGAATCCTCTGTGAATGATGCAGAACTTGTGAAATTTGTTCCAGAAAAGAGTCTGTATTATAGTCGTTCCCTGCATTTAACATTGCTTGGATGTCATCAGCTGGGACCCCTTAATACCACATTTAACACACTATCCCGATTTGCAACTTCTAAAGCCCTATCGATTAACCCTGTTAGGGTACTATGGACTTGCGATGGTACGCTGTTGACATCCGCCAAGTCAATACCGTGTAGATCGATGTGCTTACAGAATTCAGCTGCATTAAAGTTTGGAATTTCTGACTGCACAAATCTCAGTGTGGCATTAGGGTTGTGTGTGTGTGTGTGTGTGTGTGTGTGTGTGTGTGTCAGTTAGTTTTCCATACATTTTTCATAACTGTATTGCTGTTTGTCTCGTTTTAGAGCAATGACGTAAACGCTGCCTCGTAATCAGTGTCATAATTACTGTTATCCTTTTTTTTATATTCTGCCAGTTGTTTGTAACACTTTTCCATACATTTTTCACAATCCTATTCACTCTTCGGGTCATTTTCGAGCAAACCCATCATCTTTTTTTTTTTGAGCAGCAACTTCATATCTAGTTAACTTTCTGATACTAAACTATATTATTGGTGGTCTCTTTTAATTGCAATAACTTGACTAAGTATGAGAATTGATGCCACTGTTGCGTCTTAAGGCATTCTATCTGTGCAACTAATGATGCAATGATGTCTAGAAGTTTGTGTTTTTTCTTGAACATCACCTTGAAGATTGTCTAATTTAGCATTTAAGAGATAAATTTTAGAATCAGATGGGTCTTGTTTATGGCTAGTACCAGAGGACGCAAAAAACTCTTCAACCTCAGATAATGCTAGGTGCTCGAGAGCTGGTGCTACTGGTACATATTGGTCAAGAGGATTGTTGGTTATATAACTCTGATCTGACTGATGGCAGCTACCCTGTGATCCACCCACATAGCCAGTATACCATGTAGGAAAGCTTATACTACCCTCTGAATATCCCAGGGGTTGTAGACAGGCTTCCTGATCATCTAGACCTCAGTCATGTTTCTAGTGATACCTCTTATTTTCCTTCTGAATCATCATTCCATACCATGGTGATAAAATGACAAGCTCCTCCAAAGAGGGAAAAAAAGAATATCCCTTGTAGGTGGTTTAAAAGCTGCAAGCTTGAGTTCTTTTTTTTTTCTCTTTTTTTGAAAGACCCTCGAGTAACCCCTCAACCTCATTGCACTAAACTGTCTTGGTGGCCTCCTCCACATGCTCCGGGAAGCATATCAACTGGGACTTGAGGCCTCTGTATGTGTGCTTGTGGGTGATAGCTCTTCTTATGAAGAAGTGCATGGCAGTCGGTGTCCTTGAAATACACCTAGGTGGCTAGTGTCTTCGTCTGGTTACCGGAATTGCGGAAGAAGAACCTTGTATCGAGGAACTCCACTGTGACGGGTTGTAGGGTGTGTTTGAGTTTTATTTTAGGGATGTGAGTTAAGGGTGTCCAGGAAAATCATGAGTCTGTTTGGTGTTGTCTCATAGGCCGATGTTGTCAAAGTACCGGAAATAGGAAGTTTATGGAAAGCTGTTTCCTCCCAATGGGCCAGGTAGATGTTAGCGTACGATGGGGAGTACTTCCGGCCCATTGCACACCCGCAAAGCTGGAGATAATGTGTATTGTTAAAGGTGGAGTCATTTCTGCTGAGTGTGATATGGAGTAACTGTAAAATATAGCTGTCGGGGTGTTTATTAAATGTTTTATGGCAGAGAGGCCAAGTGGTGTTTCAGTGTTGGTGTAAAGTGAGTCTAGGTCTGTTGAAAAGAGGAGTGTGACTGGGTACCTGGAGGTATTTTATTAACAAATTCATAAGTGTCTTTGTTATAGCTGGGATGCAGTTTAGAAAGTGGGTTAATGAGATAGTCTATGTATTCTGTGATGTGATAGGATTCTGATCCACAGTCACTGACTATTGGTCTGCCGACCAAAACAACAAAGGGGACCGTGTATTTGCAATGTGTGAGTAAGTGGTGCATAATATGTTGTGTCATTTAGTCTGTTGGCTTCTAAAATGTATTTGTTGTCTTGGATGACTATTTGGCCCCCCTTTGTCTGCAGGTTTTATGACTGTTATTACCAATGGGTTAATTCTCTGTGTTCCTGACTAATATTCGTTGTTCTGTGTGGAAAGGAGTGCTTGGTTGTTATTGATTAATTGTGCTATTTGTGGTGATAGTGTGTCAGAGTATGGTTCCCAATGGGACGGTCCGGTGAAGAACACAGGTTCTCGCCTCTGTCCTGCCTGAAAGTGGTCAGAGTTTAAGCCTCCTGTGAAAGGTGTGTAGGTCCCCCCCTGAGCTCCTGCCAGGTAGGAGGTTTGGGTGTGGGGATGAAGGTGAGGCCCCTTTCCAGGATCTTTTGAGGGACAAAATGGCAGAAAAGGTCATTATATTTGACTGATGGGGGGTTGTACGGTGACAGTTGTTCCCCGTTCATTAGTTTAATTCAAGTTTCCAGTATTTGAACAACATCTCGGCCGTGTCTGCTGTCCAGTGGATGTTGTCTCTGGCTGTCCAGAAAAGAAGTGGATTGAGTTCTGCAAGGAAGGTATAGTTGGAGGTTAATGAGGGTGGTTAATAGTGCCTGCTGGCGTGGGTTCAACCTGTTGGAGAAGTTTATTACAGGGATGTAAATGGTGGCGTTAGGAAAAGTAGTATGACCAGTTAGTAGTATGACTCACCTAAAGGATTATTAGGAACACCTGTTCAATTTCTAATTAATGCAATTCTCTAACTAATCACATGGCAGTTGCTTCATTGCATTTAGGGGTGTGGTCCTGGTCAAAACGATCTCCTGAACTCCAAACTGAATGTCAGAATGGGAAAGAAAGGTGATTTAAGCAATTTTGAGCGTGGCCTGGTTGTTGGTGCCAGATGGAACAGCAGAAGACCCTACCGGGTACCACTCATCTCCACTACAAAAAGGAAAAAGAGGCTACAATTTGCAAGAGCTCACCAAAATTGGACAGTTGAAGACTGGAAAAATGTTGCCTGGTCTGATGAGTCCCGATTTCTGTGGAGACATTCAGATGGTAGAGTAAGAATTTGGTGTAAACAGAATGAGATCATGGCTCCATCATGCCTTGTTACCACTGTGCAGGCTGCTGGTGGTGGTGTAATGGTGTGGGGGATATTTTCTTGGCCCACTTTAGGCCCCTTAGTGCCAATTGGGCATGGTTTAAATGCCCCGGCCTACCTGAGCATTGTTTCTGACCATGTCCATCCCTTTATGGCCAGCATGTACCCATCCTCTGATGGCTACTTCCAGCAGAATAATGCACCATGTCACAAAGCTCGAATCATCATTTCAAATGGTTTCTTAAACATGACAATGAGTTGACTGTACTAAGATGGCCCCCACAGTTACCAGATCTCAACCCAATAGAGCATCTTTGGGATGTGGTGGAACGGGAGCTTTGTGCCCTGGATGTGCATCTCACAAATCTCCAACTGCAAGATGCTATCCTATCAATATGGGCCAACATTTCTAAAGAATGCTTTCAGCACCTTGTT
The DNA here is from genome assembly GCA_013375575.1 of Percina caprodes. Classification (NCBI taxonomy): domain Eukaryota; kingdom Metazoa; phylum Chordata; class Actinopteri; order Perciformes; family Percidae; genus Percina; species Percina caprodes. The sequence goes on along the minus strand of JABXJD010000123.1, from coordinate 1,715,387 downwards.
GAATCAATGCCACATAGAATTAAGGCAGTTCTGAAGGTGAAATGGGGAAAACACAGTATTAGTATTGTAGCGGCAAATTGTCTTCCGAATGAACAAAACAAACTAAAAACTCAATGTTCAACAGCCACTGAGGCACCGAAGGAGTGAATCTTACGCAGAGATTGAAACTTTGATTGTCCAGGCAGAGATGGCATTCTGTGAGGTTTATTAATCCATTTACTCGGCATACAAACATTTCACGAGAAGGATCAATGGCGTCTCTAGGCTCTGTCTCTGTCTCTGTCTCTGGTAAAAAACCATCAGCCCTCCCCGGTGTCTACCTCCCACATACCTGTTCACCTCTATTTGTAGACTACACCTGGTGGCTAAGGCTTCCTGTTACCTTCAAAAAAAAAGCACTAAAACTAACCAAAATAAAATACTAATGACAAACAAATTTATGTAGGTGTATAATTCAAGCAAAACTGAAATTAGACAAATCAAATAATTAACTATTATATATATAACAAAATCATGAATAGCTCCAACATTCCGGCCCCTAATTGTGAAAAGTGTGAACTCACAATTACCTTTCTTTATTTCTATAGAGTGGGCTATACTTTCTACCTATACTCTAACTTCCCTATTTCAGTTATCTTCTCCTTCTTCTGATTGCTGTAAGAGAAACAGACAGAAAGAAGACAGGATAGAATGAGAGAAAGAATAGATGTCCATGATGCTACACTGTGGCTTCCAGTAGCAGGCAGATCTTCGTTACAGGTCTCTCCAACACACTGGTCTTAGTTTGAAGGCACACAGAACGAACCAATCCCCCAGAGTCAGACCCGGCGCCCAAAACCCGGCCCATCATCCAGGATCCTCTTGGAGCTGCTTCCATCTTCTTATGTACAAGACACTTTTCTCAAAGAGTCCTGGTGGGAGAATGAGTTTTGCTTTCAGCAGAATGATATGATTTGGAGTGAGAGCCCCAAGGTCACTGGGATCACCAGAAACCTTTGTGATGGGTCTGTCGCTCAGTATTGCCTCCACCTCGCAAAACAGCGTTCGTAGACCTCCATCATCCAACACCCGCTGTCCAAGAATAGAGGTAAGTATGCTTCTTACCGAGCAAATCAGGTGCTCCCAAATGCCACCTTGATGTGATGCTGCTGGCGTGTTAAAACTCCACCTAATTCCATCATGAATGAAGGCACCATGGATTTTTGCCTTCTCTGCTTCATCACAATTCTCCAAAGTCAAGCCTTTTACTCCGTGCGTTGATTTGAAGCTCTGAAGATTTTGTTCTACACAACCTTTAACTCCTGTATTTTTGTCACTCTCCGCAGCTTTAAGTTCTTGTCTCTTTCGGCTCAAAAGCAAAAGAACTTCCTTAAACTTGATGAACCAGGCAACTGATGTTTTAAGTTTACTCCAACATGAGAAATAGTACATGAGATGAGTTGTGGGATCTTCTAAGTTTTTGACAATGACATTCACTGATGCTTCTCTTTTGACCTCTGGGTCATCATCTGAAATCACAATTAGATCCATGTCAGATACAGGCCACTCCTTCTCTGGTATTTCCAACTGCGCCTCAGATCTTCTTTCATTGAAATCGTGATTGTATTGTTTGATGAGCATGTCTTCCAGATGTTCCACAGAAATCCGATTGGTTGTAATAACAGAGCTGCCAGACCTGACTCCATTGCTGTCTCCACCGCGCAGTGGTCCATTAATTACCCAGCCAACTCTTGTTCGGACTGCGTAGGGTCCTTCTCCTTGGCTGTTAATCACCTCCCAAGGTTCCATCACTTTTGCTGCATCAGTTCCAATGAGCAAATCAACATCTGCATCCACATCATGAAGCTTTATCTTCCTCAGGTAGGACCATTTTGCAACATCCTCCTGTCGTGGAATGTTCAATCTTGAAACTGGCATAGTCTTTTGAGTTAGGACGTTAGACAACTCCATAAAATCATCTGTGTCTATACCAGAAACTTCCAAACCAGTCAGTATAGTGGTGCTCACAATCTTCTTTTGACCCATGGTTCTCAATACAATGTTAGCTGGTTTTCCTCCCAAGCCCAGTCTCTTTGCCAAACTGATAGTACAGAATGTACCTGAACTCCCTGGATCCAAGAATGCATAGGTATGCATCACTTTATTACTCTTCTGGCCTTTAACCTGAACTGCAACAATGGAGAAAACAGCATTATCCTCATCACCGGCCCTATATGACCACATGTCTGTGACGGTCCAGGTGACTCTCTTCGTGGAGGGCTCACGGCTTTGGCTTCTTTAAAGGACTTATTTGTATCCCTTTCCTCAATGTGAAGGACTGATGGATGCTTCTGGTGACACACACTACAATCCAAACGACCCCTACAGTCTTTGCTTATGTGACCAGGCTTTAGGCAACCAAAACAAATTCCATTTTCCTTTATGAAACTTATCTTGTCCCGTTGAATCTCCATCTTGAAGCGTGAGCATTTATCCAGTGAGTGACTGTTTTCCTGACAAAATAAACAGCATCTAAGGTTGCTTTCAGAAGAAGAAGACTTGATCTTATTGTCCTTGTAGACTTCATTTCCTTCTTTTACAGCAGTGACGCTGGTGGCAAAGGTGCTACCCCGGCTCCTTTGCTTAGGTCCCCTAGCATCAGAGGCTTTGTAGGTAGTAGGTTGTGAATCCTGAATATTTCCAAATAGTGGGTCAGAGGCAATTTTAACTTGTTTTTCCACAAAGGTCACAAGGTCAACAAACATAGCTCTGCATCCACTTCGCTCCTGTAGATCACAGGCAACATTTCTCCATTTTTCTCTTAACTTATAAGGAAACTTCATTACGATGTTTCTGAGGTTAGATGGCATGTTCAACTCATTCATGTAGCTGATTTGCTGTGTTAAGTTGGAGCAACCTCGAAGAAAAAGAGAAAATGATTGCAGTGCATTAACATCCTCCGCTTTAATGGGAGACCATTGAAGGATTTTGTCCATGTAGGCACAAGCAACTTTGTGTTCATTCCCAAAGTGTTCAGCAAGAAGGGCTTTAGCTCTTTGGTATCCCTGACCAGAAGGTAAATGCTGACAACTCTTTACAAGGTCTCTTGGCTGACCCCTAGTATACTGCTCCAGGTAGTGCAAACAGTCACTAAAGTTGCTGGTTTTATATTCTACACCATTTTCAAAAGCACGAATAAAGGATTGAAACTCAAGAGGGTCACCAGTGATGCAGTGATGTCATTCTGTTGTTGCATGATATTTATAATGTCATTCTGGCTGTTATGGTTGCTTGCTTGGTTCACGTCAGGTCCATGTTCTGTATATTGAGCATCATAAACCACCTGTGTCATGGGTGCTTGGGTATTTCTTATTACTGGTCGGATGTCATTTGGAGTTACTGCAGCTTGTTTAGGCCTCACAGTCACTGCTTGTGTCCCAAGGTGAGATTGGTCTTTGACGTTGCTTTTATCAATCCTTTCCGGTACAAAATAATCCGCATTAGGATTTAATCCACTTGTTCTTTGGGCACTGTTCTTTTCCAAATATGAGTTCATTCCATCAGACACTTTAGAACCAGACTTTGAGTTCATTTCCAGTACATGAAGTTTTGCATTAGCTGCAGCCAGTTTTGTTTCCAGAGCTAACTTTTCCTTTTCCCGTCTTAGCTCCTCTTTGGCTTCCAATGAATGTTTCTTTTTTAATGCAGCCATGTGCTCCTCAAGTGCTGCCTTATTAGCTTCTGTTTTAATTCTTGCAGATGAAGTGGACGATAATCTGGATAACTGAGAGTGTGGCCTGGGATGAATGTCTGTCACACATGAAATGTTTGAAGCACTGTCCTCAGGATTAATATCATCAGAAACCACACTTTGATTATCAGGGTGTTCAACATCATTGTCCTTTAATTCCACATATGGGTGGCCAGCTTCAGCACACCAACTCTTTACCTCTTCTGTAAAGTCATAAAACATAGTTCTTTTCTCGTGAAAATATTTATTTTGTCTTTCAACCTCATCCTCTGGTAAATTCAGATTTAAGATGGATTCATGCATGTCATTTGCTTCCTCGTGACATTTGATGAATTTAGCCAGCTGTGATTGCACACATTTCACATTGTCAGGGGAGTCCATCAAATCACGCACTTGTTTCATGTAGCGCTTGGCTTGTTTGCATTTTAAAGACCTCTTTTCTTGACACGTTTTCACATATAATGCCAAGCCTTTTACTGTGAGCTTGACGCCCCGCTTTCCAGAGCGTGCAGAGGCTGTTCCACTCATGGCACCTGATGCAGTGTCGGACATTTTCTTCTTAACTTGGACCTTTAAGACTCGTTTAAAGTCCACATTTTATTTTCAGTATTTCAGAAAATACAGGGAAAACATTTTTCAATTCATGATATGCCTCCAATCGCGTCGGAGATTTTATGAATGCTTGCAGTTCTTGTGAGGATTACGCAATCTGACTGTGCGCGTCATCCAAACTACAAAATTCCAATGTCCATCAATATGCAGCGAAACAATGACTCAAGTACTCCAATAGTAAAGCCGTTTTCCAATACAGCATCCTGAGTTAATCTTTTCACATACCGATGCTGTCGCGTGGCTTTGAGCGTTGTCCGTAGGCCGCTGACTCTCCATGCGCATCCATTCACAGAAAACTCCAATAGTTGTCTTTTCCTCGTGAGCGATCCAAAACTTCCACAAAATCCATCAACAAAAATCCACTTCAAGGGCGGGTTTTTTACTTGTGTAGCGGCGAATTGTCTTCCGAATGAACAAAACAAACTAAAAACTCAATGTTCAACAGCCACTGAGGCACCGAAGGAGTGAATCTTACGCAGAGATTGAAACTTTGATTGTCCAGGCAGAGATGGCATTCTGTGAGGTTTATTAATCCATTTACTCGGCATACAAACATTTCACGAGAAGGATCAATGGCGTCTCTAGGCTCTGTCTCTGTCTCTGTCTCTGGTAAAAAACCATCAGCCCTCCCCGGTGTCTACCTCCCACATACCTGTTCACCTCTATTTGTAGACTACACCTGGTGGCTAAGGCTTCCTGTTACCTTCAAAACAAAAGCACTAAAACTAACAAAAATAAAATACTAATGACAAACAAATTTATGTAGCTGTATAATTCAAGCAAAACTGAAATTAGACAAATCAAATAATTAACTATTATATATATAACAAAATCATGAATAGCTCCAACAAGTATGGTGTTCCTAATAATCCTATAGGTGAGTGTAGCAGTTTGTCTGTCTGGTTGTGGGTGTAGTTTCTTTAAGATGGCTGTTATGTGGTGGAAGGTAGCTCCGGGGTAACTGTCAACCTGTATGTCTGGGTCTGTGAAAGATGGGACGCGCTGGGAGGTGGGGACCGCTTCCCCACCTCCAGCAACCAGTCCTGTATTTTATTTTTATTTTTATTTTAATTTTTTTCTTTTTTCTTTAAATGTGGGTGTGGGAGGGTGGGTGGTTCCGGGACACTGGGGAGCCAGGTGTTGCTGCAGAGGTCCTGTTTGGGATAGAGGTGGATAACTCTGTTTAGGGTGGAATCAGCGTTTCGCTTGTCATTTGTCCCTTTCTCATTGTTTTCACATCCACCTCAGTGGTTGGGTTTTCCCCACAGGGCCCTGCAGCCAACAGCTCTGGCTCCCTCTGCTGTTTATGTGCTGTAATGGATTCTGTGGGTGAGAGAGAGCAACATTGGTTATTATATTGCTGTGTACAATTTGGGTTGTCAGGTGGTGGAGGGGAGGAGGCAGGGGGGCAGGCAAGGGACCCAGCCCGAGCCAATCCGTGCCGCCGGAGGTCCTTGACGGACAGCGGGTTGATCTCCACTCTTACCTGTCGTCTCGGGTTCCATTTTGGGAGCTGGATTGGAGACTGAATCACCTCGCCGAGCCCCCCCCTCCCCCCCCACGTCCAATGTACAGTGGCCTGATGGACTGGGTTGTGCAACAGAGAGCTGGGGGAGGAGAAGGGTCGGGAAGGGGGAGGTAGGTGGGGAGGAAGGATGGGGGAAGTGGGGGAGGAACAGCTACAGGAGGGGCTGGATGAGGTGGGGTAGGGGGAAGGAGTGAGGAACAGGGTGGTGGGGAGGGGGGGGACATGCTGGATTTGGAAGTGGTTAGGGGAGAGCTCAGGTGGTGGAGGGGCCTCCTCCGCTGCCTGGGGACCCCTAGAGATGAGGTCCCTCAGCATGGCGACAGAGAAGGCTGTGAGTTTCCTCCTGTACCTTGCCCCCCCCCGGATGGATTTACTGAAGGATGCCTGTGTGAATGGAGGAAGGTCCTGCAGTAGTGTGGCAATGACCGTGTCATAGTGCTCCCTGAGTATGGTGATGTTGTGCATCCATGTGTCTGTGTGGAGTCTGACCAGGTCCAGTGTGTTATTGTTGGGGGAGGAGGGTTTGAAGGAGGTGAGTCTGTTGATGTGGCTCACCATTCCCTGTGGAAAGTGTGTGATTAATGATTTCTGAGTGGTGAATGGCCTGTAACAATTTAAAATATGCCTTGGTGTGGAGGTAGTTGTGGTGGACTGTAGTGTTTGAAGGCCGGCTGTTGGCCCCTGAGGGTAGGGCAGGAGGGAGCGATGGTTTCCAGTAAAAATGGTTTCATAAAAGCCATTTTTTTTAATTTTTTTTTTTTAAAGTAGAGCTCTCGGTGTTTCACCATAAGGATGGCTTCCTCAGGAGGGAATTGCGGCCTCCAGAGACAGCAGGGCTTTAAAAGAAACTGTTAGGGTGGGACCGCCACCTGGTTGCTTTCTCATTGGTCCACTCAGTTTCCGGTTGGGACAAACATCTCTGGTGGCAGGGTTAAAAAAGGAAAATGAAAGAGGAAAAAAGAGCCCCCCCTTCTAAGAAAAAGGTTTACAGTGGATAGATAAGAAATACCAAGGGTCAATGGGTTATAGGTCATTGATAAAAGATAATAAGCAATGGACTGATCACAACCTTGTATAATAACGTTAAACTGGGTATAAGAAAAAAGCTGGTTAGGTTACATAAAACCCAAATATAAAAATAATACAGGATAAAGGGATTGGATATGTTTAGGGAAAGAACCTGGGTAGGTTATATCAAATATATAAAAATAAGTTAAGGGGTGGGTTGGGTTTAGGAAAAGAAAACATGGGTAGGTTATATAAAGATACAAATAAGGGATTGGTTGGGTTCTAGGGTTAGGGTAAATTAATTTCACTACAAAGGACCACGCCACAAACCTGTTAGTTAAAGATTTAATGAAGATTATGAATGTGCAGCTAGTTGAATAGCTGGATGTCGTCTAATTGCTAGTCTGGGAGAATGCATGATGACCGGGTGGAGGAGACTCAGAGTGGGGGTTCCGTCTCGGAAGCAGTATTTGCCCGAATAGGTTAGAGACCCCCAGATGGTACCTAGATGAGACATGACAGGTGTGCACCTGGATTAACAGGAATGGATGAGGGGGAAGATGGATGGATGGATGAACGAGAAGGAAAGGGAGGGTGGGTCAAGCAATCAGACACAAGCACTGTAACAAATGTAACGTAAAATCTACAAGGCAAGGCAGCTTTATTTGTATAGCACATTTCAGCAACAGGGCAATTCAAAGTGCTTTACACAAAATCAGTTAAACAGTTAAAAGAAAATAAAACCGATAAAACACAGAAGAAATTGTCAGATCACAGAATAAAAGTTACAGTGCAGTTAAGAGATTCTGAAATGAACTCTAAAGAAAGGCAAAAAGAAGTCCTGTCCCAGATGACCCTGCAGGTCTGGGAGGTTCAGATCTGTGTTCTGACTAGGAACAGAAAGTAGACCTGTCCCAGAACCTTAGAGGTCTGGGGGTCATAGTGTAAAAAGGCCTAAACAGTGATTTATAAACTAGCAAAGAACTTTGAAATCAATTCTTTGGGGCACAGGAAGCCAGTGTAAGGACTTCAGAACTGGAGTAATGTGATCCAGTCTCTTGGTCTTAGTGAGGACTCGAGCAGCAGCGTTCTGAATCAGCTGCAGCTGTCTGATTGATTTTTATTTTTTTTTTTTAGGGAGACCTGTAAAGACCCCGTTACAGTAGTCAAGTCTACTGAAGATGAAAGCATGGACAAGTTTTTCCAAATCCTGTTGACACATAAGTCCTTTAACCCTTGATATATTCTTAAGGTGATTATAGGCTGACTTTGTAATTGTCTTAATGTGGCTGTTAAAATTCAGGTCAGAGTCCATGACTACACCAAGATTTCTGGCTTTGTCTGTTGTTTTTAACATTGTTGTTTGAAGCTGAGCGCAGACTTTTAATCGTTCCTCTTTTAAAAACAACCACCTCAGTTTTTCCCTCATTTAATTTCAGAAAGTTCTGGCACATCCAGCCGTTAATTTGTTCGATGCACTTAGTCAGTTTTTATTGGACTATAGTCCCTGGCGATAAGGTTATGTAAATTTGTGTGTCGTCCGCATAACTATGGTTTATTTTGTCGTTTTTCCATAATCTGAGCCAGTGGAAGCATGTAGATAAACAGAAGAGGCCCCAGAATGGAGCCTTGGGAACTCCGGACGTCATATTTGTACGCTCAGATGTATAATTACCTATTGACACAAAGTAATCTCTATTCTGTAAGTAGGATTCAAACCAGTTTAGTACTGAGCCAGAAAGGCCAACCGAGTTTTCCAATCGGTCTAGTAATATGTCGTGGTCAACCGTGTCAAATGCAGCACTGAGATCAAGTAATACTAAGACTGAAATTTTGCCATTATCTGTGTTAAGGTGGATGTCATTAAAGACCTTAAGAACCGTCTCAGTGCTGTGGTGTGGTCGGAAACCCGACTGAAAGGTATCAAAACTGTTATTTAGTGACAAGAAATGGTTGAGTTGTTGAAAAACTGCTTTTTCAATGATTTTACTTAAAAGCGGAAGGTTTGATATTGGCCTATAGTTGCTCATTAGTGATGTGTCTAGATTGTTCTTTTTTAAGAGTGGCTTGATTACTGCAGTTTTCAGGGCCTGTGGAAAGATACCTGAAAGAAGAGACATGTTCACAATCTGTAGAAGATCAGAAGCTAAACAATTCGAGACATTTTTGAAAACACTCGTTGGTAGACTATCAAGGCAACACGAGGTTTTCAGATGTTGTATAATGTCTTCCAGGTTTTTATGGTTGATCGCATGAAATTCTGTCATATTGGAACTAGTTTTGCTTGAACACTGTGACAACACATATCCTGTAATTTACTGGCAACAATTGGCCAGTAAATTACTGTGAATTCTTTTTACAGTAAAAGGTACCGTACTTACATTTACAGTTATGTATTCATTGTAAAATACAAAACTATTAAACACAAAAGATAAAATAAATATACAGTAGTTTACTGTACTATAGTGGCTATATTCTGTTTTACAGTAATGCTGCTTTGACTGTGATTTTAACTGTAATACTTAGACTACTGTGATTTTGTCATGTCATGGTTGTAATGTCAACTTTACAACTGTAAAAATCATATACAGTAATGTTGCTGTGAAATCTAAAGGAAATAACTGGAGATTTCATGGTATATGTAGGTTTGTCTGGTGATTAGAGGTGTGGTTTTGGAGTGGCCCTGCTCCCAAATTAACTTAATTTCAATTATTTCTTATGTTTATATTTTCTCATCCATCTTCATCCGCTTATCTGGTATCGGTATATTCTTCTTGTATCATATTATCAAGAGCAAATGTCTCTGTTCAAAGGTCATTTTGTGGATTAATGCACGTTACTAACTCGACTTCTTCCCTTTCCCGGAGTCTTGTGTTCTCTCGCCCCTCTCCTCTCTCCTCCTATGACTTCCTGCAGGTGGTTCTGGCTCTGGAGCTGTGGAGTCTGGATCTGCGGTTGGGGTCACCTGCTGCCTCCATGTTCCTGCTCAACACCCTCTGCTACAATTCTCGCGCTCTCGCGCTCTCGCTCTCGCTCTCGCTCTCGCTCTCTCTCACCCCAACCGGTCAAGGCAGATGACCACCCACCCTGAGCCATGGTTCTGCTCGGGGTTTCTGCCTCTTAAAGGAAGTTTTTCCTTACCTCTGTGGCCTGGTGCTTGCTCTTGGTGGGAACTGTTGGGTTTCTGTAAATAACATCTCTTTTATGAAAAGCGCAATGAGATAACTGCTGTGATTTTAGCGCTATATAAATAAAATTGAATTGAATCTTTCCCTTCTGACGAGACATTTTATTCAGATGTGTTATGAATGTATGTCGGGGTCTTCAATTGAATTTAATCACTGAAGGCTGTCCTCACTATAGGAAACTTCAGTAGGCCCAATTGTGGATTTTAATAAAGCAGCAGTGTTTGTAGCCTCTGGGTGTCACTGCAGGACTGTGTCTGTCTCTAGCTCTGATTAGAGGATGGCAGCTCACATGGCATCCCAAAAATAAAAATAAAAAATATATTTCCTCATATTTTCCTGCAGCTTCACCTGACTATGTAGTTTAAAGGCTGTTTACACTTTTTCATCAAAATATTTCCCAGACAGGCTGACTTAATGACTAATAATTATTGAATAATTTATTTTCCAACAATAAGACCTAACAGGCTCAACTCACATGAAACTTTAAAGACTGGGAGCTGAATCCTTAATGTTGATAAAATATAAAGGAAATACAGACGGTACTCCAATTAATACTTTTAATTACTACATGGACATTTTGGGCAAGACGCCCCTTCACCGTGTTTCTCAGGGGAGATTGCCTGGGAATGTATTTTATATTCTATATTTGACGTTTTGTTTTTGTCTGAGTACATCCAGCTTGGTGAAGCCATTCTGGACACATGTCATTTACTATTTTTTTTTTTTTTTATCCACACAATTCATCTCTTAATATGTATTTATTGATAAAGCTTTATTCTGCACACGCTTTGGCACATTTTAATCTATGCTTATTTTCTTTTACATATACACAAACTAAAATAATATACATTAAATCATTAGCACATTCTCAGATGTTTTCTGCTCCGTGTGTGTAGTATTTATAAAAAAAATTCAATCTTCCATACAAATGAGATAACATGTACAATACCACTGAATCCACATAACCAAACATTGTTTTAATTTTGTTTCCTTTATGATGCTACATTTATCTCAAATACAGATACATTTGGCATTTTGCTAATTTTAAAGCAGGGTTGGGACTCAGTGATTGGCCCTTTTCAATTTGTGTACGATTCTGATTGGTTTAGCAGGAAAGTGAACGCCTCCACCAGCTGAGTCGATTTAGGTAGAGGGCATTGATTTAAGAGTTAGATCTTCCTGAATTGATTTAAACTGAAAATTTCAATCAGGAGAGACTAGTTGCAGGTATGGGACAATTATACACAGCATGATAAAATGTGCATTTATTAGGATAACAGCTGATTTGATTTAGGATTGCATCGATTAAAAGTTCGGTCTTCCTGAAAGAATTTACGCTGAGCTACATTATCGTTACTATCGGGCAGAAACCTTGTATCTCCATATTTTGTTTTTGAAATCAATGCTATTAGTCACCCTTTATGTCTGTGTGTTGGTTTTACAAATATTTAAATAGTGTCAATGCGATTTAATCTGACTTTGTAGAAGGAAAATAGCTCAATAAGGTTTTTTCATTTCTTGAAAAGCAACAGTTTTGGATATAAAATATTCTTTTCTGTTGGTCTTTACCAACTCCTGAGAGAAGTACTTGGCTTTTTAGCTGCACCATAATGCTTTTACACTGTCACTAGTTATGTACTCTGAAAACAGCTGATACTTACAGAAAGGTGAGTAAAGCAGAGGAGAATTGCAGATTATCATTTGATATATTGTTCTAATACAAACATCAATTGTAGGTGCCTAAAGAGTCTAAAGCTTGATTTATGGTTGGGTGGAGGCTGCACGCAGATCTATCGGCGTAGCCTACTTAAGTGGCCTGATATGTATACTTGTGCGTTGATCTCAGCAGTGAGTGTGTGGTAGAGCTAGTGAGAGAGTGACAGTGATTAGCTTCAGAACAAAACCTACTCTAGTCCTAGTGAGAGAAACCAGGGCCCTATCTTGCACCTGGCGCGGCGCAAAGCCCGACGTAGTTGTTAATTTCCGTCCAGTGCCCACGTTGTTCCATCAATGCGCCCATGGACGTGCTGGTCTTACAGGAGAGTGTGTTCAGGTGCATTCTGGGCGTATTGCTATCTTTAGGCAGCAGGAAGTGATCGTGCTGACCAACAAAAACCTGGTCTAATGTCAATAACGCAACATTTCATTGTTATTTTAACGGCAAATTAGTAAAATGAACCTAGGCTTATGCACAGCCCACGCACACTATGCTTGTCACACACACATATGCACACAGAAGCGCAGCAGCACAAAAACATGCAAAAATTTCAAATAAAATATTATGCTGCAAATCTGCCATCATAACTCTTTTAACCCTCCTGTTGTCCTCGGGTCAAATTTAACCCCTTTAAAAAATGTCTATATCTGAAATATGGGTTTCTTTTAACCAAATTAGCACAAAAAATGTATTGGATTCCATACAACGCTCTTTACAAATACAATTGATCACTAAAGTCATCTGACGTTCCTCTGATCTTAACTATTAGTCAAAATAATTTATAATTTCTGCTTTTTTTTAACTCAAATATTAGGTATAATTCTATATGAATGAGGGCTATTGACCATGAATTCCAAAACATAGTGTAAAACTTGTGATGGTAGTAAAAACTAAAAAAGGGACGAAAACGTCAAATCTTTGTCAGTTTTTGACCTGGGAGGACAACACGAGGGTTAAAGGGAATGGGAGATGACACTGATTGGTTGATTGCATGTTACACCCAAAACACACGTACGATTAATGAAGACACTAAGTCACGCGCTTTTGAACCATGTGCCCAGCCCTTTTTCAGACGTCAAACTATAAAAATAGATTTGGACACGCCTAAACGCAGCTGCGGCAGAGCACTTCACGCCCTGCGATTAGATCGTTAAAATAGGGCTCAAAGTGTCTCCTTTGCTTTCTGACTAGGGTGGTAAATCTGCAGCAGATTTCATGTTTTTTCACATTTTTATTTGAGAAAATATATACAGGTATGTTCACATCACAAAAATAGAGCATAGAATATACATTCACATACAAACCTATACATATGCATATATACAGATGTGTATGATTAATAACTAAGATAAAATAATAAAAATAGAAAATAAATACATAAAACCCCAAATGTAACCCACCCACCCACCCCCTGGATCCAGATCTCCAAATCTCAGTTACATATTGCACCTGAAGCCCATGAAGGAAAGTGAATGCCAAGCCTCTATTGCAAACTCTTTTGCTCTGTGGACTCTAGTTGTTGACAACTCCAAATAAACAATATCCAAATATGTGAAAACCCAAGCTTGGAAAGTGAGGGAATGTGGCGTTTTTTTGCAGCCGTTAGTCTTCTCTTATCCAGTGTCAAAGCCAGCCTTGACAACTCATTCAAAATGAGTGTAACAGACGACAATGGCAATCTAATCTTAACCAACCCAGAGAGGTTAAAGGCAACCATCTTGAAAATTCGCCACTGGGGTACACTCCCAAAACATTTGAAAAGAACTGCCAATCACTTTGGAGAAACAGAAAGTACACGTAGGATCTGTTATGGTTTGGTGTTTTTGTCTTCTTTTATTGTGGTAGTCTGTTTTCCTGTGTTTATTTCTTAGCCTGGTTCTGTCCTGTCTTGTGTTTATTGTATGGTATTTTTGAGCTTGTCTCGTATATTTCCTGTTTTATTTTGAAGTCTGGTCTCTGTCTCGTCTTGTCTTTAGTTTTACTTCCTGTGTTTTCCCCGCTCCTATGATTACCTGATGTTTTCCACCTGTTTCCCAGCCCTCTTGTCACCTGCTTCTTGTTACCTCGTTACCCTGTGGATTTAGTCTTTGTGCTTCCCTGGTCCTGGGTCAGATCATTGTAGTGTTATGTCTCCCCGTGTCTGGTTCCTTACTTTAGTTTTTGGTCTCTATTTCTGTTTGTTCGGCTTTTGTTCTCATATTCCTGTGCTTGTTTTTTGATCCCTGGATTTAGTTTTTGCTGCCCCTCTCAGTACTTCTTTTGGTTGTTTGTACTTTGCTTTTTCTCTCAAGCTCGACTTTTGGCCTGCCTCCTCTCTGCGCCTCACGACAGGATCATCAATACAGAGGGCGGCCTTGTCTCGATCCTCTCAAGTAAACACTACAGCTGTTAAGTTATTATACAGCACCTTAATCATATTAATGAACGGCAAGCCAACCCCCGTGAACACTGACCACAGAAATGGCCACTCCAAGCAAAAGACCTTCATCACATCTACTGAAAGCACAGCAGCAGGGGAACTTAAGCCTTGAACACAATCTATAATGTGTAATAGTCTTCTAACATTATCAGTAGCAAGACTTTATAAATTCTGAACCAGTTCTGTTGAATGGCCTTGAAGCCGCCAGGCCAGTAATTTCGCATAAACCTTTAAATCTGCAATTAGAAGCAAAAGAGGCATTTACTTGTTTGGAGTGCTGTCTTTGTCTTAAATGCAAAAAAATATCAGCAAAGTGATTGAGTGCGGTCATATTCTGGAAAAAAATGGTGAGATAAAATTGGAGAGCATCAGAAACACCAAAAAGGACAAAGGAAGGCGAGGAAGCAAAGTACTGTCAAACCTTCCTGATAAATCCACCAACTCAAAGAACTAAGAGTTTCTGGCCACTCAAGTGTGGCAGCGGCACCACCAATTATCAAAAAGCAAAACAGCAGCAGTGTGAACATTTTCTTCAAAATTAAATCATCTGCCTTATAACAGTGTGGTGCACCTTTAACAGACCACGGCACTCCCGAAGACTAAATGTCTATCAGTGGGGAAGATGGAGATCGAAACATAGATTACATGGTCTTACCTGCACTCTGCAAGGTGCAAAAACAATTAAGGGGGGGGGAGCACCAACGCACAAGGCCGGGATAATCAAAGGTTTTTGATGCATTTCGAGCCCTTCTTAGATCTTCAAAACGATGCTTCATCCCACTTGGCGTTGTGAATGAGAGCACAGCAGGATACCCGATGCCAGACGGGATCTTGGCTGAGTGAAGCAGATGTTTATGCTCTAGAAAGGAGCGTCGACGCTCCTGCGTGGCCTTGGAGAAGTCTTGATAGAAACTTATCTTTATGGTTCTGCTAGCAGATGTCCATGATTTCTCTAGCAAGTTGTCTCACCCGCTCCTTCTGTTGAAACCTCAAGAACTGTACAATGAATGGCATTAGGAGGGCTCCGGGCTTAGCTAGTAGTAGCGACCAATGAGCCCGCTTCAAATCTAAGACCCCATGGAAGTCAGCCTGAAGGATTTTGGGGAGAGTAGCTCTCAAAAACTATATGGCATTTTTATCCTCAACACGTTCCGGGAACCCATAAATGTGTAGATTTGCCTTTTTTTTTTTCTTCAGTTTTTCAACCTCAGATGCCGGGCGCGTGACGCAGCGCTGCCTTTCCACCTCCTCTAGCATATCAAGACAAGGCCCTAGTAATCCTGGTTAGAATGTCCACTAGCTTCCCTCAATCGCCTCGACAGCTCTCTCAGCAAAGTGTGATAGTTTCTGAAGAAGTTTGTGTATTTTGGCAGTGGAAATGGACTCATCTGCGTCTTCACACGCTGGTGATACACAGAAGAGGCGTGGGCAGCTTTTGAGCTAGCGGTAGCCCTGGCGCTTTGCTGTTGTTGAGATGCGTTTTTGTTTTTCTGGGGATTTGGCATATCGGTAGTAGGAGACGCTTATAATGGGCAACTTGTACGAAAATTTAATAAATTGCGAATGCCTATTTATTCCCACAAAATGTTAACTAGTAGTGCCCCCAGCCTAAGCAGCCATTGTACTCGGCATCATCACGTGACCTCATTTCATATTTTTTTATGGAGAAGGCGAACCAGAGAATCACCGCAGCGCGTCGTTACATTTCGAGAGGTGGACGTCCGGCTATGACGTAGGGTTGTCGTAGGTTTGTGTCTCCACGTACCTACGTACGTAGCCGCGGTGTAGATATTCACACAGAAGGTAGCCTATAAATAACTCTTTAAAGTAATAATCTGCTTAATCACAACTGTATAGATGTGGATTGATCAGATTTTGAGTGACAGCGGCCTGCAAAATGACCAACAAATGACCATAATCAGATTCTGATTCAAATGTTGCCAAAGTGTAATTGGTGCATAGAAGTTCGTGACATCCCCTTTTTCTAAATGAGTCCCGCCCACTTAAAAACAGTAAGAAGAGCACAAAACAACCGAAACAGAAATGCAGGAATCTCTCATGTGAAACCAAAACTAACCAAAAAGGTTTTTAGATGATGTTGATGTCATACTGCTCAAAGTGAAAAGCTGTTACAGGGCCTTTGAGTGAATCTGGAGCTTAAAAAAAAAATGTTCTACCTTTAAAGCCACATTTTTTAGATTCAAATTTAATGGTTTAAGTTCCTTAAAGCAATCCTGTGGGAATGACGGCAGACTCCATCTGGGTTTTAAAAGTAAAAATTTTATTTGATTCATCCCCACAACCAATAAAATTACTGCTAACAGCATGTTAAATCACCGTTTTATTTTTAATTTTTTTTTTTTAAGTCTCTATCTGCAGTCTCTCTGTCAAATCTGCATCAGTTCCACATCGGAGGCCTCCAGGCCGACTTAGATGTGCTCTCCATATTTACAGTGGCAGGAGGATTGGGAGGTTTTGACTAGATCCCATTTGTGTGAACCTGTTAGCGCTGAGCGCTCTGAGCTCCTCTGATACGCCTCTGAGATTAGGCAATGGTATTACTGTAAGAGGATCGACTTGCCTCGAGGTAGGGCAAAATATACAGAGAGAGAGAAGAGAGAGAGAGAGAGACACACACAAAGACAGGAACATGCTTACTCAGATAGGACCACACACTCCCAGGAAAAATCAGGACCTGGCAATGAGAGCGGAAAGAGAGAAATGCACGCACTCTTCAATAAAAATGATCTGTTTTACTCTCCTGAATAAGAAGATTATTGTTATTTAACCCCAATGAAACTGCTTTTTTGTGGAAAATAAGCTAACATCAAATCTACTAAAACACCATTTTAACAAAAGCAGGTTGGTTTTTCGTTCTTTATAGCATTATAGAAAAGTAGGCCTCACGTTGTCCTCGGTCAAATTGACCCCAAAATAACATGATTGATTCCACACAACGCTCTTTGGCAAGTACAAATCTCTACTTTCATTAATTTTGGGGTTTCTTATTCAATTTTATAGCATTTGAAAAACAAATTGAAGTGTTTTTGAAATAGTATTGAGTAAAAGTTGACATATTCCAGTCTATGATTATCCATCAACATCCATTCCTTTAATTTTAGTCAAAATAATTCTTAATTTCTGCTTTTCTAACTTAGGTATAACTTCCTATAAATGAGGTTTATTGACCATAAATTCCAAAAATAACTGTAAAACTAAAGTTAATAAGTTAGTGTTATGTAGAGTTGAAAACGTACGAAAAGTATTATTCAACAAAAAAGCATCAAGTGGTGAAAAAAGGGACAAAAACGTAAGAAAAAGTTAGTTGAGAAACATTGAAAACATTGATAAAAATTTTAAATTTCAATTTTGACGGGAAGACAACACGGGGGTTGAATGTCGCTTTGAGACCTTTTTAACACATGTTGCTCACCCATTCATGATTTATTCATTTTTAATAGCATTTCAAACTGTATGATCATAGAGACCATACAATTACTTTTAAAAAAAAACATGGACATGAGGGTTAACTGGGTCTAATTGACCCCAAAAATGTCACTATCTAGGATAACTGTCATTTTGTCAGGAAAACCCATATTGTAGGACCTTCTCTGCAGAGCTTTGGAGATAGGTCTGGTAATGCAAGACTAGAAAAGAGTCCAATGAGGGTGCTTTTCTGCAAACTTAAGGAGTTTAAGAGATGATGGTGACTGGAGGTGCAGCTGTTGGTATACAGGGAGAATTCTGTGAATTACGTGAAATTAACACGGCCCCTTAAGTTAAAGTTGCCCTGCCACACACAACCGTTTTTACTCGCATTTTTTGAAATATGTTCGGTCCATATGTGTGTTATGTGGTGAATGTGAAAATTAACTGCTACCTCCTCTGTCAGTTCTAGCCACTGAAAAGAAATGAGAGGAGAAATCGGACCAATCACAACAGCTGGTCAGTCTGACGTCATGCTGCCTGAGCTCATTACTATTCATGAGCTCGCCCAGTTGCGCTGGGTAAAGGATGCTGATAGCCAATCAGAGTCAAGCAGCTTAGCTCATTGAATATTAATGAGAACTGGCACAAATGAGCGGAGTCTTCCTGTACCACACTAGAATGGCTTGAAACAACGTAACCAAGGCATTTTTTTCCGCAAAAAAATGTTACAGAGTTCACGGTAGAAGTTCAGATAGTACCACAAAGTAGAAAGAAAGAAAAACGGGACGGCCGAACAGCGGACGGGCTGGGTTTAGGAAAAGAAGAACGGGTTGTTTGACCCATCCACTACTCAAACCAACCACCCAACGTGGATTTTCGTGCTTTCATACTACTCACTACCTTTGTCGCTCTTAATGCTACGTCATCTTCTCATTGACATTACTTTGGCATTGTTTTCCGTGGTGGCCACATGGACTTTTCACACATTCCCTGCCACCACCACGTAATGCGTTGGTAAAAGTTTGGGATCATTTCACGGAATTCTGTGAGACCGTGCTGCTTCTAACACATTGCACCTTTTAATTCTGTGTGTGTGTGTATGTGTGTGACAGTGAACCTCACTCAGGAGGAGGAAGGAAGAGAAGGAAGAAGTCACAGCCCCCCCTCCAGCAGAGGTAGACAGCGCCTTGTAATAATTTATGCCCTAAAAAGCATGAATTTTTCAGCGCACAGTGGCAGAGATGGCACTTCATGTTTACGACAATCATTTCCTTAGTGAATGATTTATGTGAATGTGGCGCTGATGAATCTTTCAGGGAACAAACAGAAAGACTGATGCTCAGAGCTTTAAACTCCTTCACTGGTCGCTGCTTCAACACCCAAACTGAGTGTCGGGGAACGTGAAGTGAGCGTGGGAATAATAACCCCTACCTGCCTCCTCCTCACTTTTTTATTTCTTTGATTTATTTTCTAAGCACTTCTGTGGGTCACAGGAAGGTTATTTGGTCTCTAGAGTGACAGATGTTGACAATTTTGGTATTCTTTTCGTACGTTGATGTCTTTGACTGTTACATAGCTGGTATCTTTTATTTTGAAAGTGCTCATATTATTCTTTTTGGCTTTTTCCCTTTTCTTTATTGTATTATATATTCTTTTTTTTCTGCACGTTATAGGTTTACAAAGTGAAAAAATCCAAATTCCACCACAAAGAGACCATTTCCAACAGAAAACACTGTTCACAAACTGCTCCAAACAGCTCTGTTGTAGTCCAGCCGTTATTTCAGAGACAAATGTCCGTCACTTTGTAACACACTTTGTTATAATGCTTGCCTAGCTGCTAACGTGGCACGCCCTCACACTCTGCTTCTGACTGGCTAGTAGTCCTTACTTAGGTACTGTCAGGGCACACCCTCATATTCTGCTTCTGACTGGCTAGTAGTCCTTACCTCAGTACTGTCAGGGCATGCCCTCATACTCTGCTTCTGACTGGCTAGAAGTCCTTACCTAGGTACTTTCAGGACACACTCTCATACTCTGCTTCTGACTGGCTAGTAGTGCTTACCTAGGTACTGCACATGTACCGACTCCCAACAGAGATGGAACAGAAGTGAGTTGCCTCACTCTGTAGCTAAAACAGAGAGCTCAACAAACAGGGTGAAAAGAGGAGCTGAAGAAATGTGCAGTACAACAAAAATATGGTGTTTTTTGAAAATGAGCAGAATATGAGAACTTTAAGCATTTTTAATAAGGAATTGCCAGTTATATTTGTGATGGGATTGTCACGTCATAATACAGCCTTCGGTTTCATTTGCCGCCCTGCTGGGGTGGGTGCTGGCCTAGAGTGACGGGGGTCAGTCTGAGGACATGTGACGGTGGAAACAAGCTAAACGAGGGGATCACAGTTTCATCAGCTAATTTAAATGTCTCCCTATCAAGTTATATTATGTCCACGTCTGTAATTATTTCAGTCAATCGGTAACAACACCATTGGAGGCTGCATTGTTTGTCACCGAGACTGCCGGCAACACACCGGCCAAGCGCCTTAAAGAGTAGATTTGTGACCAATTGCGGGCCTGGCTGTTTATACCAGCTGCCATTTCTCAACGCCGGTCACAAATCGATTTTCTCTCCGCTCCAGAACGGCTCTCTCTCTCACTGTGAGTGTATGGTTGTGTGTGTGTGTGTGTCGCTCTGCCGTGTGTGTCAGGACAGCCAAAATCCAAACGTGAAGGAGCAGTGTGGCAGAACAGGCGGAAGACACAGCGCCAGGAGTCGAACAACAGGTAGGCCTCAAACCCTTTACCTTTCAGTCCGGCTGGCGTAGCAGTTAGCTCCTAGTATGAAATATGCGAGCACAACCAAGCTCTGTTGTAAAACATAGACAAAATAAGAGTTCACGCAGTCCCAGGATTGGTAATACTGTGACAATATGATATTGATTTCTGTCTCTGATTGTCTTGGAATCAGCAGTCAGTTGATCAAAGTACCTAGTCATGATGAAGTGTTTGCTACTGTATGTTTAAGATTTATGTATCTTTAAATGAAAAGCAGATTAGTTCTTAAGTAGCCTAATACGCCTTATTGGCATGTTTTTCTTTGACTCTGTAGCTAAAGTCTGAGTCTGTAGATAAGATTATGGTTCCTTTTACCAGTCAGATAAAACCATTATCACTAATACATGTATACAGTCACATGGTAGGTAGTGTAGTTGTGCCCCATCCCTACATTTATATTGTTGTTATATGTGTATTGTTTCATAATGCTTTTTCTTTTTACAGCTATCATGTTATCGGCAGGTCCTGTAATGGCCACTATGTAGTTTCCAGGAAACTCCGATTGTATTGAACTCAATGGAAAAATGATGTTAATATGATTGTTTTGATAACATACCAATCCCGTGCTGTTACTCCGTTGTACAAAGTGACATTCTGAGCTGCCATAGTAGTCGTTGGAACAATTAAAAGCACCACTTCTGTAACATTTTGTGTGTGGCTGTGTAAGTATGTATGACTATTTTCAATTTGTTCTTTAGATTTGCACAGAGGTACATATGGCTAATATGGAACCGGGCTATTATTAGTTAACATAAAAACGGACGGGCCACTGTCCCCCTGATATCCACTGTCGCTCCTCTTCTCAGTGAAAGCATGTCCTCCTTTAAAAATCACATTTATCTGTTGCCTGGAAGCTGCAGTTGCCTGGTGGAAATCTTTCATCTTGCCTGTGTAGTGCCCTTCAGAGGGCCCTACCGGCTGTTTGGATTTTAGCCAAGGTTACTATAGAAACACAGAGAGAGAAGGGCAGGAAAACGGGAAATGCCAGCTCATGCTAATGGGAAACACACTTATTGTGCCCGTAAAAAAACACTGAAAATGTGAACAAAATATAAACATCAAAGGTTTAGTTATGTTAGTGATCAAACAGTTTGAATAACGTCTCTTTATGAATAATGAAGATAATAATCCTGGAGGTATTGAAAAAGCAGATAAATGTTGATCATCTCATGGATTGTGTTGGTTGGAATGAGTCATTCACTAAAGGCAGCAGGAAATTAGCTCGTGAGACAAAGACCTGCGTCCACACGTGTTCACAACAACGCTGAAGCCTTTAAAGGGCTGTTCTGCGAAAACATTATTTAACAGACACTCCAAACTAAGTGTTCTGCTTGTGTGCACTTTAAAATCCCATCGGATAAATAATGCATTAGCCTTTTCTGAACAACAAAAAACAAAATTCTAGAGCTGTATTTATATTATGTTATTTTCCTATTTGTTG
This sequence comes from Percina caprodes, assembly GCA_013375575.1. Lineage (NCBI taxonomy): Eukaryota > Metazoa > Chordata > Actinopteri > Perciformes > Percidae > Percina > Percina caprodes. The sequence goes on along the minus strand of JABXJD010000123.1, from coordinate 1,693,481 downwards.
TGTGTCTCAACAGAGTCAAATTAGTGTGATGTGTGATTGAGTGACTCCATCCAATTACAAGCTGACACCGTGTGTGTGTGTATGCGTGTGAACTCAGAGAAGTGTTATTCTCTTTGAGGAGAGTTTGATAGTCATGGCAGACGCCTGCACAGATCACAGCTGAAAGATTTATGCTGACTGAAAGGGTATGGAACCGACGAACTAACGAATGAACAGATGAATTCATTAAACTGCTAATCAAAGGTATCACATGTATAAAATGTATGTTTGATTGAAGTTAACCACCCCCCGAATGCACTCAACATGCATATTAAAGAAAAACAACATTAACATGAATAGATGCAAACATGTGCGAGTGAGAGTAAGAGAGGTAATGAATGAATGGATGAGCAAATTAGACAGAGGGAAAGAGTAAGTGGGCATCAAATAAAGTGTGATTGAAGAAAGTGGGAAAGTGGATCATGATAGAAAATGTTTTTTTTTTATTTTTTTATTGATTAGCCACAAAATTTGCTAGACAATATTGCTTATTGACTTCCTGGGGAGTTGTGGCTCATGATCGATAGCAGTACTAGCCATGCATGATAGACAGCTCTACTGCTACCTGCATCTTAAAATTAAATGCTTTTAAATGTCTGGGATCTCTGAGTTTTATGTGTCATCTAAATTTGGTTACAAGTTCATAACTTACAGCTACATTGTGTAAGAATTTCTCCCATCTAGCGGTGAATTTGTATATGACAACCAACTGAATATTACTTTGTAGCTCTTCCCATTACAAGCCCGAAATTAGCTCTTAGTATCTTTACTTTACATGCAGCCACTCCAATATTAACTTTGGTCTTGTTGCTTTGTCACGTTGTCATGTTAATTCACTTTTTAACTTCTGTGGCGACTCCATTACATGTCCTCGAGAATAGGTGTGATCCTTCTTCTTCAATAAGCTTTCAAATCTGCCGGCAGTCGCAAGTTATCTCCCCCTGGCATTCGACACGGTGCCACTGAGTGTAAAAGCGCACATTTTTGTCTTCATATCAGAAACAAGGAAATGAATATGACCCGTTCTAACTCCCGATTGGTCAGTGGCTGCACGTGGGACTGCCGCGAGTAATGAAAATGCGATAGGGGGCTCCGGCTGTCAATCAATGTCTTCCAGTGATGCGGGCCTTTGATTGGTCCGGGCCCGTAAGCAATTGCGTACCCTGCTTACCGATAGTTAAGCATCTGAATCACTCAATTCTCATTGCCGACCTGCCAATGTGGCAGGTAGATTGACAGTGTGCCAAGTGCAGAAAACACTTTTAATTGAGGAAAACAAAATGTCACAATGCCAAAAGAATTGGTTAACTCTTAGAAGTGTGTTGTTAGAAAGCAAACTAGTCACCAATACAATCAATTCTCATCTTGTAGTGCTCTGGGCTCTCTAAGACAGTGATTTCTTTCTAAACATTCAGCACCCTGCTGACACATGATATAGCTGGGCTCCGATTTGTGAATGAAATGGGGGGGGGGAGATGCCACTCAGCCAGACATGCCAAAACACAATATCCAATGGAAAATACAACGCATTCAAGCTGAAGAGCAAAGTTCAGTTTGTTGCGAAAACAGAATACTTTCATCCAGGAAACGCCTGTTTATTCCTCGGCAACATCTTAATCCAAACCGCAATCTTTGTCCTAAACGTAACCCTCATTGCCGCATTTTTTCTGGCTAAACTCCAGTACCATGGCCTCTGAAAGGACCGTCATCTGGCGGTGCCTGTAACCAGCTAGCTGTCACCTATTGGCGGCTAAACAACTGCTGCTGGTAGCCGGTGTTCTGAGGCTCAGATTTCATCATTCCATCGCACATTAGACTGCTTGGGGCAGGGGGAGGGGTTAGACGTAGCCCAGAGGATATGCTACTTTCAAGTTAGGGTTGGTGTTTTCTCAATCTTACCCAAGGGGGTAAGCCTCTCCTCTCTAAGCGTAGCTCTTATGGCGCCATTTTGATGCTAATAAGCCATCGCCTGCCGTTAGCATTCCATTGACTGCCATTCATTTTGGCACCACTTTTGACAGCGAATAACTTTGCGTCTAAAGACTTTATTTGTCAATTATTTATTTCTAAAGAAACGAAACAATGTATAAAATACTCCATTACCTTGTAGCTCACGTTATGGCTCCGTAGCAGACATTTTAAGAAAAATAGGTTAACGATTGTGTCATAACCACGCGACACTGTCGCACGGTAGATGAATCACCGTATAGTACGGGGTAAGCTTGCAGACAGTTTGGACTTCCATTGGCTGTTTAGGTTTAATTACTAATGTTAGTTAGCAGTAATTAGCCTGTGTCTATGTTATCTCCTAACATATACCTACCTCTCCGTCTCTGCTGATTGGGAATGATTGAGATTTCTCTTGCACAGCTACCAGAAGACTTACAACTGTCAGACAGGTTGCTCACATCACATCTACGTCTTCAAGCTCAGTTGGAGGCTGCGCAGTAACGCTCAGCTATCACCGGAGAAGGGCTTCTAATGGACTTCACTGATCTCCGTCCAGAACGGGATCTGTTGGTCCATTTCTTTAACTGTCCATGACCTTACCAACCCTTCCGTTAACGTAGTTTTGGTGCCTAAACATAACTTAACTGCAACCATTTCACAATGTTAAAGACGTGTTTAAAATCCTGTTCTCTGGTTAATATATGAGAACAGAAAACGCTAGTCTGGGTTGTATAAGGGGGTAAGAATTCATAGAAAAAAGTCATAGAAAATATTTCTGATTTTAATATGATTTAATGACACTGAAGAGTACAACAGCATGCATTTACACAGAATTATAGATGCAACATTAATGCATCACGTACAGTAATAGTCGCATATGCTCAACAGAATAGGCTTTCTAAAGATGCCTACTTTTTCATTAAAATGCTTTCTGCTTCGGCTTAACCTAATTCTTCATATCAAATCCCTTGAGGGTTTGCTTTTGACTCTCAATGTCTTTCTCTCATATTAAAATAAATATCATTGTTATATGTAAGTATTAATAATATTATGTCCCATTGAGCTGCAAGTTAGAGCTCATTTTTAGCATGTGTGGCCCCACAGGGAGTCAAACTCTCACCTGGGCTGTATTAGTGCCTTGCTCTACCGATAAAGGACAGTGATCAACTGCTTCACCCAGAGGATAAAACAAATAAATAAAAAACAGGGGAGATTTGAATTTGAACCAATAAATCAAACTGATACAGGATCGTTATGTAAATTTTAACCCCAGAGGGCAGTTTCACTTAGTACTGATGTAGGTATGTGTCTGCATGTATCTCTCACACACACACACACACACACACACACGCACACACACACACACAGAAGACAATACTCTGCCAGCTGAGACCCGAACAATAAAGATAACAATTAATAAAACTTTTTGTCGTCTCTCCCTTGTCCCTTCAGAAAAAAACTTTCTTTCTTTCTTTCTTTCTTTCTTTCTTTCTTTCTTTCTTTCTTTCTTTCTTTCTTTCTTTCTTTCTTTCTTTGGCAAAACTTCATTTGCATAGCACAGTTCAGCAGCAATGCAATTCAAAGTATTTAAGTAAACACGGTTTTTTTCTTTCTTTCTTTTTTCCTTTCAATAAGGGAAAGAAATGAATTGAAAGTAAACCTATTTCTATTACTATTCCAGAGTAAATGGAGACGCAATAAAGGAATTTTTTTTCTAAATTGTAATCTACTTCAAAATCAAAATTTTAAAAGCCATATTGGCATTATAACCAAGACAATGACAATTATGACATGTCTTTCTGTACTCTTTGACTACAAATTCAATGAGAATACACCCAAATACAACATTTATAATACAATTAATGAAAATATACTCAGTATAGCTCAATGTTATGGCCGGGTTTACTGTTTACATGTGAAACAGTTCAAAAACACAATGAATATTAATCAATATTCACATATGACCAAAGAGCTGGAGAATGCAAAGGCCCTCAAGGGGGTTAGATTTGGTCTCATTGAGAGTAGTCTCACATTGCCAGACGTCTAGCTCTCTGCAACACTGTGCAGTTAGACATCTTACAGTAACTGCATCTTTAAATGTTGTAAAAATAACAAGTTGCCCGCTCTTGATTTGCATATAGTTGAATCCAGACTATTTTATGCAAATCAGGGGCGTCCAGCTCAATTTGCCTCTTTAAAACTCACGAAAATAATGAAGACTCAGCAAGTTGCATAGCTTATTTCGTGCATAAAATGTTTTCAGAAATATTTTCCGGAAACCTTTTTTTCGTAAAATAAGAGTTTCCAAATAAGCTGACATGTTGGTCTGTTCTGAAATCCGGGAACAGACGAGTGAAGCGTTTGTCCAATCAGGTGCAGCCATTGCGGTTGTAGGAGGGTGTAGCCTATTTTCTTAGCATGTCAGTGGTCATTGAAGATAAATTACATGAAGTGGCCAATGACAAAAAAATGCCCATGTGAACACATACAATAACAGTGGGTTACTAGGGCAGGAGTAAAACTAGGGCAGTAAAGCATCTAGTAGTGGAGGTCATTTGGTTTTTATCAATAATGCATTGCATAATTGTGGCGAAGATAAAAAATAAATATATAATACAAAGTTGTGTTACTTAATCTTGTAAAAAATCTTATTTTAAGATATTTATTATGTATGTGTATGTTTTGCTCACAGCCTGTGTTTTATTTCAACCAACCAATCACTGTGAATTCGGCGAGACTCGGGATTTTGACTAATCACAACAACTTTACAGCAAATTTGTAGCCTGGATGTTAGCCAGAATTTAGCCCCGCCCACAACATTTGAGTTTGAGAAATCCTGACTAAAGTTTGAGTATGACAACGTCAGGCTAGCAAATGTGACCAATAGCTGGAGTTTCCCGTTACTTCAACCAATCTCAGCAGTCCCACATGCCAGACTTTGTGTAAGTATGTGACTAATTTTCATATTATACCAACATTTTCAGCATCCTGAGCCTTTTTGGTAAGGTTACTGGGAAAACTCAGCCTAGGGTAAATTTATTCTCCCCAAAACAAGTTTCCTTTTATTTTAAAAGACGTATACCAAAAAAATCGCTACTTTTCTTTGAAATTTTCACCGTCTCTTGCAACTTCATTGCAACAAAAATACAAAAGACATCGGAACTTTTATCACTATTTTTTACAAAATCGCCGCAACAATCTAAAAATAAAAAAAGGCTGCAAAATCGTGGAAGGACTGATTACAAAGTATTATTACCAAATCAAATCAGTTCAAAATATATAACCACATTAAATCAAATTATATTTTTCATAAAGACCAAAACAACTTAAACCTTTTAAACCAACTGGCATTCACAGACCTGTAAATAAGCATGTGTAATGAATACATCATTTTTTAGATGTTTTATTGTCAAAAGTAGTTTTTTTGTGTGCTTTTTTGCAGTTAAGGCCCGTTTGTTTTACTGTTGAAACGGGTGATATCTGGTTATATTATCATGTTTGGACTTCTACATATAAATGTTCAAATATTATATTATATTTTCTGTGTGATTTCCTGCTTCATTAGATGATTTTGAAGAGTGACACACGGAGAGAGGATATATTGCTGTAAACCTAACCTAATAAGGGAAAAATAATATGCAAAGATTTATGGTTCTCATCAATAATAATATTTCTGTTGAAAACGTATCAGGCTGAGAGAATAATACCAATACAGATTCAGTTAGCAGCATCTGTTTTGTCTGCATTTGTCGTTTTGTTTCCTCTGTCGTGTGTGTATGAATCTTAACGTGGGGGTTATTGTTTTTGTCTGGTGGTGCAAAATACAAGATTACTTTGGCCATGCCGCGTGACTCTGTGGATGGCAATGTCGGTTGATCAGTCCAACTGTGGTCTAGATTGAAACAACACTTATTTTTTTATGTTATGTTGTTTGGGAATGCAGCCCAAAGCGGGTGGTAAACTCCATCTAAGGCTAAATACCGGCATGAGACCGATAGTCGACAAGTACCTTAAGGGAAAGTTGAAGCAAACTTTGAAGACAGAAATCAAGAGGGCGTAAAACCATTGAGAGGTAAACCGGTAGGGTCTGCGCAGTCTGCTCGGGGGATTCAACTCGGTAGGACCGGGACGGTAAAGCGAATGAGGTCTTGGGGGCCGAAACAATCTCAACCTATTCACAAACGTGGGTAAATGGGTAAGAAGGAGCCGGCGTGGAATGCGTATCGCCTATGCTCATCAGACCCCAGAAAAGGTGTTGGTTGATACAGACTGCAGAATGGTTGCCGTGGAAGCCAGAATCCGCTAAGGAGTGTTCAGCAACTCACCTGCCGAATCAACTAGCCCTGAAAATGGATGGCGCCGGAGCAACTCGCGGGGCCTCTCGTTGATGGCAATCGTTCTGATGTGCGGGAGTTTTCGTGGGGTGTCTTACGCCATGTGAAAGGCATGTCAGTGGAGGGGATCGGGTACGTTGGTGGCGAGTCTGGACGCGCGCCAGGCCCTTCTCACGGTCCTGCCCAGCTACGGCGCCTGCTGGGCCCTGTTCATGTGGGATCCTGGTGGGTCGCCTCCTCTGGTGCCTAGCTGCTAGCTTAGAACTAGTCCAGGGGAATCCTACTGTTTAATTAAAACAAAGCATCACGACGACCCATTTCTGCCCGGTTGTTCTGATTGTCAAAGTGAAGAAATTCAATGAAAATTAAACGGCGGGAGAAACTAACTATGACAAAAATGGAAAGTGATGGTAACATGGACTTAAGCCCATCATCACAGTCCCAGGGAAGGGCGGCGGGCCCCAGGATTACAGCATCTACGAGGGCATGACGCTTGTTGATGCTGTTACCAAGGGTACAGTGTAGGGTACAGTTTAGGGTACGGTGTAGGGTATGGTGTAGGGTGGTGTAGGGTATGGCGTAGGGTACTGTGTAGGGTACAGTGTAGGGTATGTCGCAAAAAGTATGGTGGACTGGTAGCTGGAGAGGTGCCAGTTCACCTCCTGGGCACTGCCAAGGTTCTCTTGAGCAAGGCACCGAACCCCAACTGCTCAGGGCGCCTTTCCATGGGCAGCCCCCCCTCTGACATCTCTCTCTTAATGCATGTATAGGTACTGAGCATGTGTGTAATTCTGGCCTGTGTGTAATGTGTGTACAGAGTGTAAATTGTAATTCCCCTTGGGATTAATAAAGTATACAATAAAAGGTACTGTGTAGGGTGCAGCGCAGGGCGTATCTATGCGTAGTACGTACATTTGTCAATCAAACTTTATTCTTTGTCACTTTACTTCCTGCTTTTCTTACATCATAATTACTACGGCTACAAGATTGCAACAACATTATAAATGCGTAAATATTAGTCGTAATTGCTGCTTGAACAAATTATTCAAGTGTGCGTTTTTCAGGGAAGGCAGTCTCATGTACGTTGTTGTTCACATATAATTTACAGTAAAACTAGGGTACAAAATTACATTCTTCTCATATACTGAGTGTGTTATCCCAATCCTATCCTCTCTCTCTCTCTCTTTCATTCACATACACACACATACACACACACACACACACAGCGTGATCAGTGAAGGATGCAGAGACATGAAGCTCCTCGCTTACCCTCTTCGGCACGTCAGAAGCATTTTGCCGGGTGATTAATCGCCGCGGTGAGCGTTTGTGCCCTGCGGTTCGACCGGAGGCGTCGCCACGATCCCTGCACCTGCCACTCTGATCCTCCCCCTACACACACACACACACACACACACACACACACACACACACACACACACACATTCATACACAAAAATCAAGCCATAGAGAAATGGACAGGACATGCAAGCCATTGGGCTTGGAGGAGGAAACATACATGGAAGACACAGCTTCACAATACAGAAAATACTAAAAAAGGCAAACAAATTTTATAAAAATCATTCAATTAATGGCTGAATTCCTTTGTTAAATTTAAACGTGAACGCACATTGATACCGTACCAGCCTGAAGACAAAAAAAGTGAAAAAAACATACAGATCCTGCAACCACAAATCAAGAACCGATGGGAAATTCAGGATAACTCCTTATTGTAAGAGCATCAGGGGCCTCGGCACAGCACCTTATGGGCTGATTCCAGTTCTGGGACCAGTGCATCGCTCAAGGGCAAGAGCAGCAGGATTCCAAATGACACACACAGAAGCATACAGAAACTGGAGAACTGGGGCACCTGGAGGAACCCATGTGTTCACGTGGAGAACATACAAACTTTGGATTAAAGCAAGGTTATAATATTACAATACCCAAGTATCAAATTTAGTTCAGATTTTGTGCCTATAGTACCCCAAAAGACAACTTTTTTTTAACAAGATTATCTTTTTGGGGCTTTTCCGCCTTTAATGAACAGGACAGCTAGGTGAGAAAGAGGGGGAAGACATATTATAATAATTTCTTCTCTCTTTCTTAAGAAATGAAAAGTAAAAAACTGTAATAGGAGCCAGGCTTTTTATATATTTTAATATCAGACAACCAAACCAAATCAAGAGTTTTTAACAGTTTTTTTTTCAAGTAGTGGATTCCTTTTGGTACATTTATCCTTTGTCATCCATCCATCCATCCATCCATCCATCCATCCATCCATCCATCCATCCATCCATCCATGACTTCCTGTGCTCTCTTAACACCTGAGTTGGAGGAGATTGAGCATGTGTCTCAGACCCACACTCCATCTGTTACAATCCAACGTGTGTGTTTTGCGCCACCAGTTAGCATGTGCAAGTGTGTTTATATATACTCGTAATGACGGTTGTGGTGCCGAGGTGTGTGTGTGTGAGTGTGTGGAAGCACATGTCAATTGTTCTGAATTCAGCAGCTGGATCCCAAGTTCCCAGTGGGACCTTTTAATGACTACAACGCGCACACACACACCCAAACACACACCAGATTATAAACTCACATACACAGGGAAATATCATGTAGGACAGGTCTTGTGTGTGTGTGTGTGTCAGAGACCAAGAGGTTGTGTTCCCTGATGGCTGTAGAGGTGACACGGTGGTGTGTGTGTTTGTGTGGATATTAGCAGACCTGAACTGCTGACCGTTCACATATGGAGCCGATTAGCTGCATACATTACGAGAGGTAACACACACACACACACACACACACACAGATTAAATTTTCTAAACAAATGTTTGAAAGACGTTTTCCAGAGTGCAGAGTGGAAAAACAACCTTCATGTCAAACTTTCTGTTTTCTTTTTCCTTTACCAGAAGCTGATCTAAAAACAAGCTTTAACTTGAATAGAAATTCTAATTAAACACACAATCAAGCATATTTAAGCTAATCTTTTAAATTCTAGCTAGTTATATTTTGTGAAATATTGTTTTATGAAAATAACTTTAATAATAATTAGCGCCATTAAAATATTTGATTGCGATTAATCACATTAATGTCATAGTTAACTCGCAATTAATAGCACATTTTTATCTATTCTAAATGTCCCTTGATTTCTTTTTGTCCCATTATTTTACCTGTTGTCTTGTTTCCGGTCTAACTACAGCCGGTGGGTGTTGTAGTTTTTCTAACGTTACTAGTTGTTGCGACAGCATGTGTAAAAAAACTACAAAGTTCAAGCCAAAAAGAACATCAATCTCGCGATAAAAAGAACTGACGCTGTTAAAATGGGTTTGCGTTAACGTCGTTAATAACGTGTTTAACAATTATATAGTAAATTATGATATTATTATAAATAGTGTAATGATCTGTATCAGAATATTACTAACAACTGCATTGTTGTTAACACATTGTGATTGTGTCAATGTTATCGTTTTATTGAAACATTTGAACACATCCAAAACTAAGTGATAACGATATTCATTACGAAATTACTCAACAATGTTAGCTGAGCTTAAGTCCAGAATCCTGTTATTAATATCATTCATGTTTTAATAAAATATTTCCTTCAAGACACCAAAAATAACTTTACATATCTTAGCATGACACAGCAATAATAGTAATAATTACATATTGTGTATTTACTTAGTAATATAATTGTAATCTGAACCCATGCTTTTATTACACATTGAGTTTTTAAATTATGTAATTTGGCTTAATGTATCTGAATTGATTCTTATTGCCTGAGGCACTGAAGACATTTTGACGTGACTGACACAACCACAAAATGTTGTTTAGGATTGTTTGATATGCTTTGTTTAATTATTATTTTTAAGTTAATCTAGTTTTTTTCTGTTTGAGTTTTTTGTCCCATATAGGAAGGGTTGGGAATATAAGGGACAGAAGGAGTTAATTACCAGAGTACATACATGAACGGATAATTGTACACAATGTTAATGAAAGAGAACTGTTATTTAGTAAGCCTGTCACAAATGCCTGGGGCACAACATTTTTTGTTACCACAATTTCTCAATTTAGTGGCGCTTTTACTTAGACTACAGATGTAAATGAGCCCAGGCGCAGTTCATCTCATTTGCATAAAGTGCTGCTAAGATCTCACCGCGAGCTGTTTTGACACATGTTGCACAAATCTGGAAAAAGTGTTTTTTTTCTGCCCGCTGAACTTAAACTATTGATTGAATAGAAACCGTTTCTGGAACGGAAAGTGTGTTTAAATATTGAAAGAAGAATGCTGTATGTCAGAAAATATTGAATACCCTGTTGTTAGATGAACAAAAAGAACAGTTGTTAGAAAGAAATCAGCGTGGGAGATTATTGATTAAACTTGTTTCTGTAAACGGATAAAAATAATAACATAACAGCCGCCTAAGCAGCTTCCATTGTATTGCAACTACCGTAATTCCTCAAATAAAGACCAGAAGTCAATTAAAAGCCGGGCCTCTGATAGTGGCCGGGGGTGTGGTTAACACGGACAAATAAAGGCCGGGCTCAAATTAAGGCTGGGGGAAAATTAATGTGGATAATCTCTTAAGTGCCTTTCATATAATGTGCATTCAAGTTTACTGTAATGTACATTTCTACCAATTTAATTTAACAGATTCAACAATATAGTCGTGCTTTTTTTTTCATGCCGTACTCATGTAAAGTATTATTTTCCTACCAGTATTTGAGTCAGTGCGGCTGTATGTGTTACTCAGCCAAGTGTAGTGTGTAGTGACGTAGAGTTGCCAACAGATGACAGTAGCTACATTGGATGTAACACGGGTCTCATTTAGTGACAGCAGAGAACGACGGCTCTGGTGCTAGTGACGGACTTTTCAACAACAAAACAAAAAGAGTTTTTAAGTATGCCGAGGAAAACTCGGGTGAAAAAGCTTCAAGACATTTCGACATTGACCCCATGAGAATCCGAGACTGGAAGAAACAAAAGGATGAGCCGACGAGATGAGCCGACAGCAGCAGAGCACGGCTAGCTAGCTGGACGTGGGAGGACAAGAGTTAGTCTGGAGCTAGAAACAAAGCTAGCTAGCTGGAGGTGGGATGACAAGAATTAGCCTGGACTTAGAAACAAAGCTAGCTAGCTGGAGGTGGGAGGACAAGAGTTAGCCTGAAGCTAGAAACAAAGCTATCTAGCTGGAGGTGGAAGGACAAGGGTTAGCCTGAAGCTAGAAACAAAGATAGCTAGCTGGAGGTGGGAGCACAAGCGTTAGCCTGGAGCTAGAAACAAAGCTAGCTAGCTGGAAGTGGGAGGACAAGAGTTAGCTTGGAGCTAGAAACAAAGCAAACTAGCAGGAGGTAGGAGAAAAAGAGTTAGCTTGGAGCTAGAAACAAAGCTACACTCTAAGAAAAATCTGTAAATTAACAGTTGTTTGACTGTATATTTTAACAGAAATTGTCCGTAGTACGTGATTCACAGGTATAATTCTGTTAATTTACACTTCGAATTGCATTATGGGAACTTCATCTCTGCCTAATCATTCTGGCGGCCATGTTCCCTCCACGTACAAAGCGGGAGAAGGACAAAGCGGTACAAATCTGACCTGCATCAACGGTAAATCATTTTATGGAAAATATTAACAATGTGACTGTGTTCTTAGCAGTATTAGTTTTGAAATACTATATTGTCTTTTGGTAGCATTCAATTGTTAATTTTTAATGGTTAATGCTAATAACGTTAGCTAATATTACCGTTAGCTAGCTAACGTTAGCTGGTGTTCAACAGCATTACAGTGTGTTATGTATGAGCTCTTTGGGATTAGGAGATTAAAAAACGGATTTTTTTACAATCTGAGCAGCTTTGTATGAGGTATATTTGTAGCATTAGGTCAAGTAAGCATCCATTATGTCCCGCTTCAACATTATTTGTGGGTCCTTATCTAGGAATTATTTACAGTAAATTGTCGGTATTTTTAATCCGAGTTGACTTTCGCGGCATATGAAATAGCCCCCCCCCTCCCCCCAACCGCTGTCTGAACAGGCAAACGGTTAAAGTTGACCTCCCGTTACGTTTGTGTAAAAGGTAATTATTTCATATAAATTTAGAAGAATATGATGTCGATTTTGTCGGTATTGTGAGTGCGTTTCGTGTGGTTGTGGTCAGAAGCAGTGTTGCCAGATCTTGCGAGAAAAATAAGCAACCAAGCCTGTGAAAACAAGCGACTTTTTCTACGGAGCTCCCATAAGATCCTGGAAAAGAAAAATAAATAAACGGTGTGCACGGTTTTACAATCCGTGGGGGCCAGTTGTCAATGTCCATCCATGTAGACAGATTGGCTGTACACACAACAGAGTTTGTTAATTTTCTCTCCTGAGCTTCAGGATAATCACCACAGGAGGAGTTAAACCACCTTTTAACATTATTTAACATTAGAAAACTGATGGGATCTCAACTATAGACACTTTTCACAGTAATTTTGAGTTGTTCCCCACAACGGGTTGAATCCATTCTTTTACTCCTACTCTAAATACCTGCTTGACAACTTATAATGGAGCTGGGAACAAGCCCAAATAAGCAACTACGCTTTAGTAACAAGCCCAAGAAAACCAGCAGCTACCAATATTGTAAAGCGACTTTACTGAAAAACAAGCCCAAAGTCGCATAATAGCGGACTAGGCAACACTGGTCAGAAGGTCCGTTAACTTGGTGTTAATGTTGATATCGCGACATTAGCGGCTCATCAACGGTCATCTGGTTGCGTTGTTCGAGGGCTTGTCTCTGTTTGGCAGTGCGTTAGCGATGAGGAGCAAGGCTGTTAACGTTACGTGACACAGTTCACATTATCGTATAATAGGATGCTAAATGTAGTCTTTAGTCCCGAGCTGATGTTGTCATTGATAGTATTATAAAATGTTTAACTTTTTCGAGTGAAATCCGAAGTTGGCTGCCACCTGTAAATTGGCTGTTGTGGAATGAAATCAGAACAAATATATAGCACCTATACTGAGAGTATTTTTTAATATTATCAAGCATAATTCACTTGTCAGTGCCCCATTTCCGGCTTAACATTGTTGCCTTTGAAATAAAAGCTGAGACTCACCGTAAGCTAGCGGTGCATTCAGTGACCAAGTTTCGTGCTTTTATTTTGAAGGTTTTCCGTTATAACTGTTCGCCGGTGCTAATGTTTCAACTCGATTGAGGATAAATATATTTAGCAACGTTTTGAGAGTGAGTAAAAAGAATATTTTTGGAGATATGTTGTTGACTGAACAGGCTTCATGCTTACATGCATATTTTAACATTGCTGTTGGCTAGTTATTTCTCGGGAGTGACTTCTGTGACGTTACAGAAGCTAACGTTAGCTAGCCACAGTCGTCTTTGCCCCAGAAATCATTACTTGTCATTACGTTTCCGGCAGGCACATTGGTAAAATATTAGTGTGTAATGATCGCCTAAATCATTAAGTATGTTGTCCACATATGAAGAAAAATATGTTGCAAAATCGAGAGCTAGTACATTGACACACTTTCAGTTCTAATCACTATGTATACACGTTTGAGCTGATAAAGTGGGAGCTGGTAAATTGCTCTAACTGACATTTTTACTCACAGAAAATACACACCCACTTTCTTAAAAATTATTAAAAAATGTGTACATTGGTGTTTACATGACTACAATGACAGCTACAAACTTTTTTTACATGTTTTCGCATTTTGCAACATTTACCTTCATATCAATATGAATATGAATATACCCTTAGTGGTTAGGTGTATGTGCTTTGACTTACACTTAAAAAAAAGGCAGTACATTAGAACAATGGGACTACAATGGCTTGGAACTAAAGCGACTGCTGTACTTGTTATTTTCAGGTTTCTACCAGTGCACGCAGCAGTTGGACATCTCCGAAGACACCATAAAGCCATGCAGTCTTGCTAGCCTTTACACTGCCTTACTACTGGTACATTATTGGAGACCGTTTTTTGCTTGCTCTCACAATGATATTTAATTGTGGTAATCACAGGAGTAACTACAGACCCATTGAAACTCCTCCAGGGTCTAGTGAAGTACCTGCAGAGGAGCAAAGGTGCTTTTAATAAATGAAGAAGTAAGTTCTGCTGCAAGACATCAATTCCTTAATTTGGTAAATTATGATTTAGCCCAACAAATATGTCCCCTCACTAACTTCCCTCTGCCTACTCTGTCTTCACCTCTCTCACAGGATGCCTTAGCAGAGCTGCCGAGCACCCGTGCATCATAGTTATGTGTAAGGACATGCATGTCTACTCTAAAAATACTGGGAGGTGTTGTGTATTTGTTTAATTGAAAGATGTATGATTATTTCTGTTTTGCAGATGAAGGAAGATACAAGATGTCAGTGGATAAAGTCACAGTTAACATCATCGGCTGTCCACTAGTTGCTGTGAGCTATATGTTCAGCCTGTATTATGTGCTGAACATAAAGTATCAACGGGAGCAGCCCTGACTCTGGAGTTCATACAGAGGTAAGTTTTGACCATATTTTTGTCCGTTTTATAGTATTTATTTTTGCAATTTCAATTGAGACATGTTTGTATGCCACAGGTGCCTGCTAGGGATAAACCCAGAACGGGGCACGAAAGCAGAAAAGCGGAAACAGTACAACATCCCTCCAAAACTGCTTCGATTCCTGTCGGACCTTAATGACTTCAAGAATCCGTGGAAGATTTAAAGGTAATTGCACACACTTTTGTTCAGGGTAAAAGTATTAAAAAAGTCTTAAATTTGATTATCTCAAATTAAGGCGTTGAACAAAGTCTTGGACCAAACACCGAGTGGTAACATCTGCAAAGATTGGATCTGAGAGCGCATTTATCTGCTCAGTGTGCGTCTTATAACAAACAGAGTGAGCAGCTGCCGGACTCTAACATCTGTTGATCTGAGCAGGACTTCCCTGAGCAAACTGTTTAGAGACGACGTGACCGTTAAAGGTAATCTGCTGCTGTAGCAGAGCTGCAAGTAACCGCTGAACTGAGCTGTGTGGGGTTAAACACGACTGTTGTTGGTGATCTACACATGGAAGAGGAATCTTCGCAACAGTTATTCTGACTTAAATAAAACTCGGCACAGCTGTTCCGCATGGGCCATCGAGGCTCTGTGCCAAATTTGGCGTCAATTGGTTATTAGATGGCACTTTTAATTTTTAGAATTCGCAAAATTGCTATATGCGCCCAGATAGCTCAGTTGGTAGAGTGCGCGACCATATATAGAGGTTTACTCTGATGCGGTGGACGTGGGTTTGACTCCGACCTGCGGCCTTTTGCTGCATGTCATTCCCCCCTCTCTCTCCCCTTTCATGTCTTCTGCTGTCCTGTCAAAATAAAGGCTGAAAATGCCCAAAAATAATCTTGGTGGACCCTCATGACAAAAACTTATTAAAAGAATTTTGATAGTTGAAAAAATGCAAAATAATGAGTCATTTTATTTTTGTTTTCCAGCAGAAGAAGCATCTCAGAGAGAAAGGAGAGCGATGTGTCTGTGTACAGCTATCTTTACGGAGGACAACCATGGTATTATTAACGTTTTTTTCCAAAGTGAGGACATTTCAGCCGACTACACTTTATTTACATTGGCCTTTAGAGGCTGTTTACAATTTTCAGAGAGATCCTCAGAAACGTGCAAACATCTGTTACTGTGCGTCTACGCCTTTGTACTCTGAATACAGACTTCTGCTCTCTGTTGCCCTCTACTGACATGGATTTATTTGCACTGGAACAACAAAAACTAGAGGAAGACATGTTATATGGTTTTAGTAGGTGAAATGAAATGCATATTCATTGTCTAGTTTGTCTGTCAAATTCTTGTTTTAATCGTCTAATTAAATAATTTAATGTTATGTTGTAGAAAGGATGTTCATACCCTGTCTGAGATGTTCTTAAAATGTAAATTGCTACATTTTTAAATTCAAAATGGACTTACTCTAAATGTATAGCCTGTTGTTGTGCCTGACTTATGTTACAGCCAACGCGTTCTCACTCTGATTTTGGCCAGTGGCTTTCCGCGTCTGATGCGAAAAAGGCGTCCTTCGGCGTGTGTAGACCGTCCCGGGAGCAGCATCTAGCGAGTAGTATGTAAGGGGAATTCCTCGTAGGGAGGTTGGTCGGGGGTGGATGGGTCAAACACAGGACCTTCACTCAGGAGACCGGGTTTAAGTCGCGTGTGTCCTTAACCGTCCGTTATTGCCGGGTGTCACGGAACCATAAACCCCACAAGCTTTTCCTAATAACCGATAGTCCCGACCAAGCGTGTGTTACAGTATATGCGGTAAAGGAGACTTTTAGTGTCAGTAACAACTGACCAAAAGTCCATATCTTACAAGATGGGAGTGAGAACGTATTGGATGTCTCATTACTCTGTGTTCTGCTTTCATTCAGGACACATCCTGTGTTCATCACACACCTTGTCTATTGTGTGACAATTGTGTTAATGTTGTTTAAAGTTATTTAATTTCTCTTTGGGTTATGTTTTAGTCCTTTTTGTATTTTTAAAGAATTTTGAAAGATGAGTTAAATATTTTTTTTGGTGTACTTTATTTTTTACCAAAATAAAGTACACCATCAAGTAACAGAAAAGTTACATTTGTATTTCTGTAAGTAATAAATCTTATATATAAAATATCCTTATTTACTGTAGTTAAACCTTTTAATTACAGGACAAAGTCAGGTAACAAGCTGCCAGTACATTTGCTGTTTTTTACAGATTTATGTAAAATTAACAGAAAATGTTTCCGTTTTTACTGTAGAAACACCATTAAATAACAGAAAATGTTCTGTTTTTTACTGTAGAAACACCATTAAATAACAGAAAATGTTCTGTTTTTTTACTGTAGAAACACCATTAAATAACAGAAAATGTTCTGTTTTTTTACTGTAGAAACACCATTAAATAACAGAAATTGTTCTGTTTTTTTTACTGTAGAAACACCATTAAATAACAGAAAATGTTCTGTTTTTTTACTGTAAGAACACCATTAAATAACAGAAAATGTTCTGTTTTTTTTTACTGTAGAAACACCATTAAATAACAGAAAATGTTCCGTTTTTTTACTGTAGAAACACCATTAAATAACAGAAAATGTTCTGTTTTTTTACTGTAGGAACGCCATTAAATAACAGAAAATGTTCCGTTTTTTAATTACGGTAGAAAGTCCGGGTAATGAGCTGCCAGTACTTTTTCTGTTATTTTACGGAATTTTTTCTTAGAGTGTAGCTAGCTTGAGGGGGGAGGAAAAGAGTAATTATGGAGATAGAAACAAAGCTAGCTAGCTGGAGGTGGGAGGACAAGAGTTAGTCTGGAGCTAGAAACAAAGCAAACTAGCTGGAGGTAGGAGAAAAAGAGTTAGCCTGGAGCTAGAAACAAAGCTAGCTAGCTGGAGGGGGGAGGAAAAGAGTTATCCTGGAGCTAGAAAGAAAGCTAGCTAGCTGGAAGTGGGAGGACAAGAGTTAGCCTAGAGCTAGAAACAAAGCAAGCTAGCTGAAGGTAGGAGAAAAAGAGTTAGCCTGGAGCTAGAAACAAAGCTACATAGCTGGAGTTGGGAGGACAAGAGTTAGCCTGGAGCTAGAAAAAAAGCTAGCTAGCTACCGTCTGTAATGTTTATCAGATGCTGGTGTACTGAAGGCTGTTACTGTAATCCACCAGCAGTACTGGAGTACCTGTATTTGAAATAAATACCCGGTGTTTGATTATTTCTGACCAAAATTGTTTTGTTCGTCCTTCTGGCTGGTGTGTGTGTGTGTGTGTGTGTGTGTGTGTGTGTATGTGTGTATATATATATATATATATATATATATATATATGTGTGTATGTGTATATATATATATATATATATATATATATATATGGCTTTGGGTACTAGTCTGACTAGTACCCAAAGCCTTTCTTGATTGCAGAAAAACGTGATCTGGTTTATTGGCATTTATCGTCTTTACAGCCCCTGTAAGCAAAGATCTGAGGAGCAGTTAACCATAGTTCTCATAAGTCCACTGGAGTTTAAAATTTCAAAACAAAGAAATCGGAAGGAAACGGACATTGGCAAAAATATATGCATCCGGCGAAATTTTGTGCAGCACAGAAGCAATCCGGGAAGTAGAACATCAAGGATAAAGACTATATTGCAACAGACTGGAGTTGCTGTGAAAAAGTAAAAGTTGGGCAGCAGGCCACTGTGGGAAACTAACAGTTGTGCTGCTGAGTGTGTGTCTGATGATACAGTACTACAGATTGTACACCTGCTTTTCTTAGACATTACTTTTTTTTTTTTATATAACTTTATTTTTGTTTTGGTAGTAGACCACGTACAACAAACATACGTACTATGTGCAGTGTAGCTATGGCAACAATCACATCCTCTTTGGCAGTTGTAATTATTCAATAGCAAAAAGAAGGTGGGGGGATGACAAAAAAACAAAAACCTGTAATTTTGATGTCACTAAAACAATTAATTACAACAAGTATATAGAGAATAAGTAAGATAATAAATTAAAGTAATTGAAATAACTAAATTAGGGGCCTTTGTCTCTAGGGTATCAGCTGGGGGCAAATTAAGACAGTAATGGCAGGGCGGGACTGATCTCAGTGGCATTGATAGAAGAAAGTAAGAAATGAATGGGTTGCAAATCATTCTGAATTTCTCTTGCTTACCTTCTCTCAGATTTGTTGTATTTTCAAGATGGATGCAACTCATTAACCCAGTTTATATGAGTAGGTGGTTGGCTTGACTTCCAATTGAGGAGAATCAGTCGCCTGGCTATTAAAGTACATAAGGCGAGCGCACCGTTGTAGAGGTTTGACAAATTTGCAGTTTTTGCACGGAGACCAAAAAGTGCAACAAGTGGGCAAGGGTTAATTACAGAGTCCAGTGCAAGTGACATAGAATTAAAAATAAATTTCCAGAAGCCAGTCGAATTTGGACAAAGCCAGAACATGTGAAACAGGGAAGCTGGGGCCTGCATGCACCTATCACATGTAGGATCTGTGTCTGGTTTGATCGTTGTTAAACTAACTTTAGTCCAAGATATGCGATGAATGAATTTAAATTGGATAAGACTATGGTGACTGCATATGGACGAGGAATGGATACTATTTAGAGCTTGTTTCCATTCCTCTTCAGTAAACCTATAGTATAGATCGACCTCTCAATATTGTCTGGCTGTAATAGCAGAGGAAAGATACAATCATAAAGAGCGGATATAGCACCCTTGTTATTAATATTAATATCAAGAGGTTGGGTCTTTGTAGGCCTCCAGATGGACTGTGAGGTCAGTTTTTTTATCAAGGCTCTCCAGTCGACGGCTAGAGGCTTTCATGGAGCGAAGTTCAGCGGTGTACCAAGGAGCTGAACAGGTGAAGGAGACACTACGGGTTTTAAGAGGGGTGAAGTTGTCAGACAGTGCAGTGTGAATGTAATAGTACGTGTAGTACATTGCCTAGGGAGAGAGGTGGGGATGGTGAAGAGGATAGCATGATGATCACAGACAGCAAGGTCCAGGCACTGTAGATGGAGGGGTGTAGTGCTAGTTGCACAAGGTCCAATGACCTTTCCAGTGACTTTTGGTGTGGGTGGGACCTTTGACATGCTGTGTGAAGTTCAGTGGCTAGTGTGCAGCTGATGGAGTCCACATGGATATTAAAGTCTCCAAGGAGGAGTGTGGAAGGAGACCTGGAGCAGACAGAGTTGAGTAGCTCAGACATGAAGGTGGTGGAGGCTTTAGGGGGACGGTATACAATAAGGACAATCTGAAGTGGAGCATTCCAGAGAGGTGGCATTGGGTACTGAAAGCTTTTTGACCAGGAAGTCCTTTTGGTGTATTACAGCCAGCCCACCCACCACCACGGCCCCTGGATCGGGGCTTCTGGATGTACACCTAGCCTAGGGGTGGGTGACTTGGTTAAGTGTCCTTTAATCCTCTTGATTTTGCCAAGATTCAGTTGAGCAGAGAAAGTCTATTTTCGTTTCTGTAACTATGTCACGTGAGGGCATTTTGCAGCATAAATGAAGCAGTACTGTTTGTGGATGCTTAGCAAGAGGGGGTGGGGGGAATAACGCTGTCAACACATACTAAAGGTCTCACTTCACCAGACTGCACGTGTGGTTTGTTATGATGAAGTGATGTGGGGCGGAGCATTGGACAGACAGTATGGTAGGGATGGCATAATCAGAGGAAAGAGGAATTTGCCTCTCATAGCCCTGTGCACATAAGATTGTATTAGATTAGATTCAACTGTATTGTCATTATGCAGAGTACTGCAGTTTGTCTAACCAGAAGTGCAAAAAAGCAGAAAAGTGCACTATGTTATACAAAGTATAGACAGGTGGTGCATAGGCAGGACAAGAAATGTATTGCAGTGTTATAAGAGCAGAATAAATATGATTATGAAATATGAACGGGATGCAGAGCTAGCAGCAAAAATTCATACCAGTTTTTCAAACATTGTTTGAAGCTAAATGTGACAAAATGTTGCGGTTATTTTTTTAGCGTGAGCCTCTTTACAAACGGCACCCCATACTCAGCGAGCGGTTTCTCAGTGGAAGCTAACAGAAGCTAGCCGGCTGAACGGGTGTCGGGTCCTTGTTTCGTCTCTCTTTCAGTTAAGAGATCATTGGCAGCGTTGCCAGATCTCGCGAAACAAATACGCAACCAGGCCGGTTAAAACAAGCACAAAACAAGCAACTTTTTCTACGGAACCCTCTAAGATCCTGGAAGAGAAAATAAATAAACTGTGTGCACGGTTTTACAATCTGTGGGGATGGATTGTCAATTTCCAATTTATTTATTTTCTCCACCTGAGCTTCAGGACAATGACCACCTTAAACCATCTTTTAACATAATTTAACATTAGAAAACTGATGGGATATCAAATATAGACCTTTTTTCACAGTAATTTTGAGTTGTTCCCCACAACGGGTTGAATCCATTCTTTTTCTCCTTTCTCTTTCTCCCAGTCTTTGTTATACTTCTTCCCGTATTTCACCCACTTTATCCCGGGCATTATTCCTCCAAAACCTCTCCTACAGTCCAGTCACCATCAGTTGCTACTCGCGCATTTTCCTAACCAGAAAAAAACAGATTGCCCTGCTCTGCCTCTGATTGGCTGGTACTCGTTGCCATCCGGGTCAGAGCCAATAAGAAACAGGAAGTGGGCGGGGAAAAAAACTCTGCTGTCTCCTGTGTGTATGGGATAAGGGGAGGGACCAAAGAGAAAAGGCAAGACAAACTCCTACGTATAACATATAGAAAACATCTGCTTGACAACTTATTATGGAGCGACCCGCAACTACCAATATTTGTAAGCGACTTTACAGAAAAACAAGCCCAAAGTCACTTTTAATAAGCGGACTTGGCAACACTGATCATTGGCCTAAAAACGTTGAAGACATTACCCAGAGGAATTCTAAGTGAGAACCCAAATCAATGAATCAGTTGGACTGGACTTAAAAGAGACTTACCCTGCCAACTGCCTGGTACAAACTATGTAATGCCCGATTAAGACCCTTGTGTGAAAAGAGCAGGTTGTTGTCTGTAGAATTCACTGTGAGCGAGTGGGCGTGTTGAAAACATTTCTATAATGTGGCTGGCGCAACATCAGACGAACACAAGCATCCAAGAGTGAAGATGAAGGGCCATTTGAACGAAGAAGCCACAGAAAATTTCAATTCGATGAGATGGAACCTCTGTCTGCAAGGGCCAACAGCAAAATAACAGACATTGTTCAGAGCTCATACGAGAAATTGGCTTATGTTAAGTTCTTTGTAATATGTATGTATGACTCGGCTGTTGTTGACACAATATCATTATATTTGCTTTGCCTTCCAATAATGAGAGATACAAATTTGATCACAAAAAAACTAATATTGGTACATGCTTATAGCTGAGTCTGACAACATCCAGCATAAGCTGAGCCAAGAATGACAGTGTAGAGGTGAGCCTGAGTCTCAGATGTCCTCAAAAGGCCACCATACAAAGAACAAGCCCTATATATTTAGGACCCTCAGGACAAACTCCATAATGCTTGTAGTGGTAAAGATCTAAGAATAGATGATTTTTCTCTTTATTTTTTATCCTCTCACTGATTTGTTTTCTGTGATATAATGGGCATACAGATATACTGGAGATACTGTAACTTTCTTATGCAGTGTGGCCATTTCACAAACACCTTAAAATGCCCAGGGAGTTCAGCCCTGGAGCCAGGCACCATATGGCCGTCTCACACAGGATCGAGCCTCGTCCTGACAATTAGGACCACAGGCTAAAACCCTGCTGGATCTGGAGCACAGCCAGATGAGGAGAACGGAGAGAAACTGGGAGAGAAGGCAAAATAGAGCAGATTCAACATGAAGACCAGGGACAAAAAGAAATCAAAATGGACGCAGATAGAGAAAGTGTAAAGATGTAAAGAGTGAAGACCCAAAATAATCATCTGATCGACAAGGCAGATCCAGGAGTGGAAAAGGGGTAGTAATAATAATAATAAAAAGAATAAAAGTAGAGAAGGAAAAAGGCTAAGTGGGCTAAACAATGTTTGGCCAATTAAGCGTTGCAGAGGAATCCATGTGCACAATGAGCCAGAGCTGCTTAATTACAGCCTGGAGAGATGGGAGTTTTCAACAGAGCGGAAAAAGAGGAAGGAAGTGATTTTTAGTCTTATAGGAAAGAAGGAAGCACGGCAAGGAAGTGAAAACATTTCATAATATAATCTTCAATTGTTCATTAGATATTTCTTGTTGATGTACCTTTGTGAAATACAAAGAAAGAGAAGGATAAATCACCTCAGAACCTACAAAAACACACAAATGCATTCACACATACTTGTGAATAAACAGAGAGGAGTGAATTATGATGTTGAAAATCAAAACACAAGATCCCAGGAGGCTTATAAAAAACATCCCACCTCCAAAAAAAACACACAAAAAATAAATGTCAACACGTGTATTAAGCTAAACTTTTACTGAGATCTTAAAAAATATGTGTGGCTGGAGTGTCTTTGGTTACTTGAATTAAGCCAGCTACCAGGGACCATGTTAATACATAAAAAAAAAAATTAATAAACAGTATACATTATATTAGGCTGAGTTGCTAAGGTCCATGTCTATGCTGCATTAGAATTGTGAGAAATGGCATGCCTTGGAGTTCTGCACTCTCCGAGTGCCCAACTAGTTGGCCTTATTTTAGGTGCATCACTTTTGAATAGCCTTTTATAAATTGTGTTTTATTTTATTAATTTACCTACATTTTTTTTACTTAGTTGTTTGGAGTCACACACATTACCTCTTAGAATGTGTTACATTTGTAGTTGTAGTTTTGTCATATGTTGTCTTTTGTTTGTGTTCCTTGAATATGAGACCAAACTGGTTTCCTTTTAGGCATTAAAGTGCCAATTTTATGCTCATTTTCAGGTTCATAACTGTATTTTGAGGTTGTAACAGAATAGGTTAACGTGGTTTCATTTTCAAAAAACACCATATTTTTGTTGTACTGCAGATCCTGTTTTCACCCTGTGTGTTTAGGTCTGTGTTTTAGCTCCAGAGTGAGACATCTCACTTCTATACTATCTTTGTTGGGAGCTGCACATGCTCAGTAGCTAGTTAAGAGCCCATCAGCTAGATAACTCTTTCTCCAGCTTTGGTCAGTCCAAGGCAGGATTAGCTGGGAGACTTCTTCTAGACAAGGGCCACTTGTGGAATACCTGCAGAACAGGGACAGGAAGTAGTTCTTTTGGAGATTATGGTCAATCAATGTGTGTTGTAGGAGTGTTTTGCCATTGAGAATGAGCTAGCATGCTAGCACTAGCATACTATGGTACAAAACCTCGCTAGTGACGTAGAAAGCCGTGCAGATGATGAACGGCTCACCCTGTGACTGAAGTCAGAGGACATTCAGAAACCGGATCTCACTCAAAACGGCAGGCACAGTTCTTTTCCCAAGTTTGTATGTATGTAGAAGCACCAGAGACACAAAATAACACCCCAAATCCCAGAAAAAGTGATTTTTTTCATAAAATGGGCACTTTAATATAGGCACAGTATGTTTTGATGAGTTAATGTACATGTTACGTATTGCATAAAGTGAATAAATGTGTCATAAAGAGTAAATAGAATGTAAAAATAGGAATTGTTTTAATACTGCATTCATAGGCTACTGATTAGGACTGAATAAATAATAGAGTTAAATAACAGACTGAAAAACAATAAATGCACAAATACCACAACTGAAGCAAGAGTCTAAGAAAAACACTTATGGAACAACTATGAATAAACAGTTCATTTTCAACCAGCGAAAAAGGAGTTTGAACCTTGGTTTAATGTTACATATTTAATGCAGAACACATAGATTCACTTCATATGTCTGTGTATAGGCTGCTTAACGTGGTAACATTAATAATACTATTCATTTAAGTTGATGGGATGTATCTCTGTCCACCTGATGTACAGTACAGGCCAAAAGTTTGGTTACACCTTCTCATTCAATGCATTTCCTTTATTTTCATGACTATTTACATTGTACATTCTCACTCAAGGCACCATACTACAAATTAACTCATATGGAATTATGTACTTAACAAAAAAGTGTGAAATAACTGAAAACATGTAGTTTCATCAAAGTAGCCACCCTTTGCTCTGATTACTGCTTTGCACACTCTTTGCATTCTCTTGATGAGCTTCAAGAGGTAGTCACCTGAAAAGGTTTCCCAACAGTCTTGAAGGAGTTCCCAGAGATGCTTAACACTTGTTGGCCCTTTTGCCTTCACTCTGCGGTCTAGCTGACCCCAAACCATCTCGATTGGGTTCAGGTCCGGTGACTGTGGAGGTGCAGCACTCCATCACTCTCCTCCTTGGTCAGATATCCCTTAGGTGTGTAGGTGTGCCTGGAGGTGTGTTTGGGGTCATTGTCCTGTTGAAAAATAAATGAGGGTCCAACTAAAGCAAACCGGATGGGATGGCATGTCACTGCAGGATGCTGTGGTAGCCATGCTCGTTCAGTATGCCTTCAATTTGGAATAACAACGTCACCAGCTAAGCACCCCCACACCTTTTCATCCATGCTTCACGGTGGAAAACAAGCATGTAGAATCCATATGGTCATCTTTTCACACAAAGACACGGCGGTTGGAACCAAAGATCTCAAATTTGGACCCATCAGACCAAAGCCTAGATTTCCACTGGTCTAATCCTTGTGTTTCTTGGCCCAAACAAATCTCTTCTGCTTGTTGCCTCTCCTTAGCAGTGGTTTCCTTGCTGCTAT
This sequence comes from Percina caprodes, assembly GCA_013375575.1. Classification (NCBI taxonomy): domain Eukaryota; kingdom Metazoa; phylum Chordata; class Actinopteri; order Perciformes; family Percidae; genus Percina; species Percina caprodes. The sequence goes on along the minus strand of JABXJD010000123.1, from coordinate 1,667,895 downwards.
TTGACCATGATGGCCTAATTCGCACTTAGTTCGCGCACAGTTGTTCTAGAGATGTGTCTGCTGCTAGAACTCTGTGTGGTATTCATCTGGTTTCTAATCTGAGCTGCTGTTAACTTGTGATTTTTTTAGGCTGGTGACTCAGATGAACTTATCCTCAGCAGCAGAGGTGATTCTTGGTCTTCCTTTCCTGGGGCGGTCCTCATGGGAGCCAGTTTCGTTGTAGCGCTTGATGATTTTTGTGACTGCACTTGGGGACACATTCAAAGATTTCGTAATTTTCCGGACCGACTGACCTGTATTTCTTATGGCCACTTATTCTCTTTACTTAGCTTATTGGTTCTTGCCATAACATGAATTCTAACAGTTGTCCAATAGGGCTGTCAGCTGTGTATCAACCTGACTTCTGCACAACACAACTGATGGTCCCAACTCCATTAACAAGGCAAGACATTCCACTAATTAACCCTGACAAGGCCCACCTGTGAAGGGAAACCATTTCAGGTGACTACATCCTGAAGCTCATTGAGAGAACACCAAGGGTTTGCAGCGCTATCAAAAAAGCAAAGGGTGGCTACGTTGAGGAAGGTGGAAGAGGAGGTTCTCTAAAATATAAGACCTATTTTAGAGTTATTTCATACTTTTTTGTTAAGTACAGTACATAATTCCATATGTGTTCATAGTTTTGATGCCTTCAGTGAGAATCTACAATGTAAATAGTTATGAAAACAAAGGAAACGCATTGAATGAGAAGATGTAACCAAATTTTCTACTGGAGGGAAGGCGCGAGACAGAAACTTCTTCATTTATGTTCTGCTGTGCTGCCTGGCACACATGTTTAGCCCGGGGTGATGGCGATCAGGAATGAGTTCTAAAAACAGGGCAAAATCACTGGCAGCTAAACACCCCTCCCCCTCGATGTCTTTGGCTGGGTCATTGCATAATTTAGTAATCAACTAAATTAAGGTACGGAGAGATGAACTTGCAGCTCGTGAGCATTTGTGTCAAGTTCATTGGCTTTTGCAGGAAAACTGCATCCAGGCAGCCCTCGTGCTTTAATGAATCTCAAACTGCCTCGGATTTTCATTTCTACCAATGAGGGAGGGTACTAGCTGCCCCCCACACACACACACACACACACACAAACCCACGGGCACATTTTGGTGTTTATGTAAATTTGCAAAAACAAAATGGCTGACTGCCAAATCCTGTCTGTAAACAAAGCTTGTTTGAGTGCCAGGCAGAGTGTTGTTAAGGTGGACCGCTCAGGATGCAGTCTGAGCAGTAGGTGGCCTGGTGAGGGTGAAACACCTTAAACAAGGGTGCTGTTGACCATGTAAAACAGCCATTAACTTGGATGCAGGAGTGTTGGTCTGCATCTCTAAAACAGGAACATTGTTCCCGGGCCTTTTGGTTTGGGGGGAGGGCTGGTTGTCAAGGCAGCCGAAAAGCCAGCAATCAATCAGAGCAGAACGGTGGATCTGACCAACATCAGCTTGTATGGTTCTGACTGAAGGTCCGTTCAAATCATGCTATCTAAAGGCAGAAACGTGAGTTATCAGCTCAATGCGGGCTTTACTTAAGTCTGGATGATCACTTAATGTTTACAGAATAGTCACTTCAGAGGAAGTGGAGGGAAGTTTTTTTTTCCCATAAGGTCCATATAATGGACATCAAATATCAAACACATAGCCATTGGAGCCATTTGATTTGAATATTCATTCATTTATTTATCTCCTCCAGACATGGCTGTTATAACCAGTGTTGGACAGTTACACATTACTTAGTATTATTACATAGCTTGATTGAATTCTAATGTAGAATGTGGTCTGTTATTTTCTTGATAAGTGTAACACACCGTTGACATAGTTCTGTTCACTCTGGAGAATAGCTATCAATCGATCCGCTGAAAGAAGTCCGGATAATTTATCAGCTGTGGCAAAAAGTGGATCAACTTCTGTCCTCCAATTCAAGCAATGACAGCAGATCTGGTGAGTGTCTATCGGAACATCTTTATATACCGTCTATGATCGCTACGCAGTAACAGCCGTGGGGACAACAATGCTAATTAGTTAGCTTAGCTACATTGCAACATGTTTACCGTTAACTTACAGGTGTGTCAACTGCAGCGGCTGTGCAAAAAGGAAACAAGATGAATGAGACAACATTCATTCAAACTTCAACATAAATATTCCCAAAGAAGCCATTCACTGTGTCTCAATAATTTGAATTAGTACAAATACTTTGTTACTGCAAGTAGATTTTTCAGATATTTTTAGATTTACTTTTTATATTTTAAACACAAAATCGTTACTTTCTACTCCTTTTAAAAAAAAAAATTGGCTCATTACTTTAGTTTTGTACCTAAGTTTGTATATCAGGTGTGATTGGGAGTGCATGTTGGAGAATAGCGCAGACACGCGCCTCACACCGCAAGTGGGCGAGCATGGCGCACTGAGAAAAAAGTGAGATTAAAGAAAAAGAGACTAGCTGTCCAGAGTTGAGATTGTGAAGTGTGTGCGCATCATCGAGAATTGTAAATCTTTCGTTCGTTCAATTCAAGTTGTGGTCTATAGTTCTGGCAAATTTAAAGTAAATTAGCTAGTAATTTTGTCGTTGGTGTTCTTCACCGGTTAGCTAGGTTCCACCTGGCTGTGGATGTGATATAATGCCAATTGTTGAACGCCCTTGCTCATGTTTGTATTTTAGGTGCATGCTACAGTTACACTGCATTAAGATAATTTAATTAATACTGGGGTTATTGTTATTATTTGCAAGCATATATATGATTCCTATGCATTGTGTATGGTAGCCTTTACAATGTTATTTATTTCTTTGCAGAACCACCCACACACACACACACACACGCCCATGTTTTACTGTTGCTTGATTATTACAATCATTATTAAAAGCATCAACAGAGAGAAGTTGTCTCCGTCCGTGTTTTAACAGACACACCTGGGACCAAATTGGAAACCAGAATCAGCTTTAAATCCAGTCCTAATCTAGTTTTTACTAGTAACAAGTTTATTATCATTTCACTGGAGTTACCGTTATTATTGTTTGCGTCATCAATATTGAATTCAATCTAATTGGATGGGAACATACAGTAATCTACTGTATGGTGCACTAAACGCACCCCTATAAGATGACTCGGCAGATTCAGCGGCATTCCTTTGCGGCAAATCATTGCGGCTTGATGGCGCTAACGTTAGCACTTACTAGTATAGATGGCAACATGATTGAAAATGAAGAAAACGGAGAACCCAGAGATTCAGCAGACAAGCAGCAAGACATTCCCAATCATCCTCAGCCTTATCTGAGAGAGATGTTTGAGATAGTAGGCATCAAGAATGACTCCTGGCCAATGTGCTGGGAACTTCTTAATTAATGCCTGTTTAGTAATTCATATTTAATCCTTTATTTTCTTTCCAGAAGCCATATTTGAGCACACACAAATAGATGTACACCTTTAAATGTTAAGGGGAAGATTAAAAAAAGAGAAACTGGATCTGTGAATTCTCACAGAATCACAACTGAATAAATATCTTGCTATCCAGTATTAATCTTATTAACCTTTAAAACAAACTCCCATTTAAATCAATATTTTGTATCAAATTATTAATTTATTTGGTAAGTAGCCATGTGGTAAGCAAGATAATGTAGAGCAAGGCGGTTGATTATAGCGTATACAACCACAACAGGGTGATCAGGATATATTATTGTAATTGTAATTAGTGTAAGGGATTACAATTTCCAAAACAATAACTATAGGCTATTACAGTTGCTAACACAAATAATGCTGCTTTACTGCATTACCAATGGGATTTGTTTTTTTTTGTCCAAGGTAGGCTTTCTTATACAATAATAATGTGACGTGTACGCTGGTAAACGAAGGAAGACGGGGAGAGGAATACTTTTAACAGCTATATTGTCATTTTATAAAGCCTTTGATCTGAGTGGGAACATGGATGACATCCAGTATGTGACTGTGAGCAGAATAGAGCAGCGTACATCTCCTCTCTCAGCACAGCGAGTTATGGAAATATGGTAATGGTGATGGAAATCTACATCGCTAGGTCCTTTTAATAATGAGCCTGTATAAATACGCAATAGTCTTTGTAACTTACAGTATCAGTCTGAATACTGGGTACTATGTTAATATAACGAGAATAAAACTCAGAATCTCTGCCCCCCAGATTCATGGAGGCACATTGCCATAGCAACCACTTCTGTTAGTGTCTCTACGGACAAAACAATATATGCCAGAGTTGATGTTAGCCAATGTTGGGTTGTGGATCAGCAAACTACTGCTCTAAAGCCCAAGGGGGTAAGCCCATAGACAGTTGAAGAACTGGACCAACAGATCCTGTTGTTCTGGACGGAGACCAGCGAAGACCATTAGAAGCACTTTTGCGGTGTTGCTGGGCGTTACTGCGCAGCCTCCAACTGAGCTGGAAGACGTAGATGTGACGTGAGCAACCTGTCTGAAAGTTGTAAGTCTTCTGGTAGCTGTGCAAGAGAAATCTCAATCATTCCCAATCAGCAGAGACGGAGAGCGTACTGTAGGTATCTGTAAGAAGATAACATAAGCACAGGCTAATTACTGCTAACTAAAATCCTAGTTAACATTAGTAATTAAACCTAAACAGCTGATCTAAATCCAAACTGTCTGCAAGCTTCTCCTGACAATACAATGTTTTGTCACGTGATTATGACGCAACCGGTAGCCTATTTTTACAAAAACGTGCTACGGAACCATTACGTGATAGGTAATGGAGCCTTTTATGCATTTTATACTTTTATACATTGCCGTGTTTCCTGAGAAATAAACAACGGACAAATAGAGTCTTGAAACGCTTCAGATGTAAAGTTATTTACTGTCAAAGTGGCGCCAAAATGAATGGGAGTCAATGGGATGCTAACTGCAGTGATGGCTTCGTAGCATTAAAATGGCGCCATAGGAGATACTCTTAGACGATAGGCTTACCCCCTTGAGTAAGCCAGCCTCGACAAAGTGGACCACCTATGGAGCCATTTTGATGTTAACAAGCCGTCACCCGCCGTTAGCATCCCATTGACTCCCATTTATTTTGGTGCCACTTTGGCAGTATATAACTTTACATCTGAAGCGTTTTGAGACTGTATTTGTCCGTTGTTTATTTCTAAAGAAACACGACAATGGCTCAGACAAACAGGCTCCATTACCTTTTATCTCACGTTATGGCTCCGTAGCAGACGTTTTTGTAAAAATAGGCTAACGATTGTGTCATAACCACGCGATTTGCTGTCGCACAGTAGAGGAATTACCGTATAGTACAGGGTAAGTTTGCAGACGGTTTGGACTTACATTAGCTGTTTAGGTTTAATTACTAATGTTAACTAGCATTTTAGTTAGCAGTAATTAGCCTGTGTCTATGTTATCTCCTGGTCTCTGCTGATTGGGAATGATTGAGATTTCTCTTGGCACAGCTACCAGAAGACTTACAGGTTGCTCACGTCAAAGTCACGTCAGTCTGAGGCGACGCCAACTCTTCTTGTTAAAAACTCCTGGCCGGCCAGTGGTATGTCGTGGATGTAGACTATGAACTGAGTTCCAGGTTTTTTTTTTTAGTACATCTGACAAACAATTCTGCCTGTTTTTAACTTGACTTATTTTCAGATTTATACATAGCATTTTGTAGATAACACTTACGTAATGCACTGTATTATAGTTTAAAGTATTGCATTCATTTTAAATGAAATTTAAGAGCAGCTGATACAGAAAAACGTATTGTAATATGTCGGGAAAAGCATTAAACCACTGTAATGTCAAACTTTAAACTGTTTAGTAGTGTTGCCTGGTTATTTTGATAGAAAATATTTTTATGGCACATATATGGGATTTGCTGGTCTAGAAACACTGGTTTTTCTTGAGAGCAACTGGTTGGAAACTACACATTTACTATTGTTTGTCCCGTAAATCCTTATATTTTTCTGTACATGGCCTACAATTACAACAAGTTTGTCCACACTATGTGATAAAAAAAACCCTGTATGATCTGTCATCGTATGTGTGACTACTTCTTTTCAGTCAGCGATCTGAGTTTCAGTCTCCAGTGTGTCCCTGAAGGCCTCAGCTGTTATCTTTAACCACTTGAGAAACCCTGAAGTATGTCTGGAGGCTTATAGGATCAGGCTAAGCTTTTCATCGTAAGGGAGGAGATAATGTGTTCCGTACTTAAGGGAAGTAAAGAAATATTCATTAGCTGTGATTAATTGGTGTTAGTAAGTGTGAAATATTTAGGCCATTTCCTGGTACCTCGGAGGCAGCAAACAGCTAAATCCACCAAAGGAACAAATGTAACAACGGTTTATTTTCACTTCCTCTCTGCTTTCTTAGTGGTTGTGATAGTTTCGTGGTTCAATTACATTTTAAATTAAAATATGTACTGCAATACTTAAACAACATACAGTACGTAGATTTGTTTATATCTCTGGTATTTTTAATGTACAAATGCTGATGCATTTAAGTACATCTGTCATTTTTTTTTTAATCCTCGCTGAAATATCAAAAATGAAAATGTATTTCCTTCCTCGTGTCTTTCCTCCCTCCTTTAGGAAACAGCAGCTGTTGACTTTTAAAACGCTGCATATATCATCTTTAAAATGAATATCATTAAAAAAATGTCTTTGCTTAACTATGTATATATGCTTAATCTTTCTCTCTACTGCATGTTTTTCCACAGTATTCTTCGCTTTCTTTCTCAGTCAGTACTACGTTACTCCCTACCAGTGGTAGAATGTAACAAAAATACATTTACTCAAGTAATGTACTTAAGTAAAAATGTTGTACTTGTACATTCCTTGAGTATTTTCTTTTCTTTTCATTTCACTTTCGACTTCTACTCCACTACATTTGAGAGAGAAATATTGTTACTACCAAGTCATTAATCTGACAACTTTAGTTACTTTACAAATTAAGGTTTTTGCACACAAAACACATATAGTTTATAAAATACAAGGTTTTATTTGAAATTAAACTACCCAGCAATATAACTGCTTACAAGCCCAGCTGAAAAGATTAGACCATTAAACACATTATCCAGTCTCTAAAATGTGAGTTTTTTTTTTTTACTTTAATTTGAAATACTTTAAGAACATTTACCTGATCATACACACTTTTACTTACTATGAGTAACATTTTCAATGCAGGACTTTTACTTGTAACAGAGGTTTTTTTTAGGTCTGGTACTACTACTTAGTAAAGGATCTGAATACTTCTTCCACCAAATGCTCTACACTTCCTTACTTCATCTTCTACTTTTGTATCACCTTCCATCTATCACTCCTTTTCCTTATTCCATTCTGCAATACAATGCATTCCTTACCATCAATACTTCCTTTCCTTCCCTCTCTCCCTCTAGTCAACACTTCCCCTCCTTGTTCTTTTACTTTTATTCTGTATCCCATTCACATTGTTGATCACAATGATGCCGCATAGGAAGCTTTTAGGCTATTATTATTATTATTATGAATGCACCTACTTCACAACTTCTCTTCCCATCGTTCCTTTCTATCCTCTCTCCTTTCCTCATTTCATTCCATTCCTCAAGATCACATTTTTGACATTGGAGGTAGGATGGAAGCAAAGGAAAGATAGTTCCCTTTTATCTGCCCCTGGCTCTTAGTTTGTGAAAGTGCACAGCAGAACTGATAATACTTAGCAAATGGGGACTGGATTAATTCGGTCCAAGTGGCAACGATGAGCGGGGCACCCGCCCCCTGCAGCGCGGCGCTGTTTGCTCAGCTCACGGACGGGCGGGAGGGAAAGAAAAAATACACTGGCTAATTATTTCAGATAATGCAATTAAGATATGCATATTTAGCATAAATTGCACAATGGAAACATAGACGTCAGCAGAAAGAGTGTGTTTGTGAGTGTGTTTGTGTGATTCCTGCGCATGGCGGGGTATGTGCAGCAGTCTCTGGTGGCGGGTAGCAACATTAATCTCACTCTGTTTGGGGTCTCTTAACTACACAGAGGTTATAGCCTGTATCTGAACATGCATTTGTGTGTGTGTGTCTGTGTGTGTGCCTGTGTGTGTGCGCGCCTGTGTGTCTTGACTAAAAATAAGCACTTTTGAAATCTTTTTTTTTTTTTTTAAATGTTGATTTATCTCTGTCATCCTCAGCTCTGCATACTCATTCTTACACACACTGTGTGCAATAGGCCAGGTGCAGCAGTGCAGTGTGTCTGTCAGCAGTGTGTGTGTGTGGGTGTGTGTGGGTGTTTGCGTAAAGTGGTTGGTGTGTGTGTGTGTGTGTATATATATCTACCTGCTACACTAATGATCTGCAGCTGTCAGCACACACACACACACACACACACACACACACACACACACACACAGAGCGTAGAGAAGGAGGGGATGGAGAGAAATGGATGAGAAAAATAGGAAGGAAAGGAAAAAATAAGAAAAGGAAACAATGGAGAAACAATGAAAATTAGATATGAAAAGTGGGAAAGAGACAGAAAACAACGTAAAGGAAAAGAAATTAAAAATGGAAAGGATGGGAGAGATTAGGGGTTCCATATTTTCATATGGAAGGAACTGGAGGGAAGGTAGACAATAAAACAAGGAGAAAGAAAAAAGTGCAACAGTCTGGAGACAATAATAAAGGAAAGAAGTAGGAAAATTTAGGGGATTAGATGTGTGGACGGAAGGCAAGTAATGTAAAGGTAAAAGAGAAGAAAAAGGAGACACAAAGGAGAGGGGGAACAGAAGGAGAGAAAAGAGGAGAGAGAATTGTTGGCATCTGTCCAAATATCAGCCTCTTCCTCTTCTCGGTTCTGGTTTGAATGCATGTCATTAGAGCTGCCAATCAACAGCTGCCGTCGCTCTGCTGCAGCGTGCAGCTCCATGCAGGATGACAGCTGCAGCCGACGCACAAACCCCGACCGCTTCAGCTTTTTAAATGGCTTTCACCCACATATATTATCACCAAAAAGACACGATGTCAAGTAGGCCGTACCCAACCCGAACATGGTTTGTTAAGAGTTATCTGAACCCGGTATCCACACTAGAGTACAGAAGAGATATGACCATGATAGGTTGGAGCGGTTTAACCAGAAAGTAAAATGACGTCAAAGTGCAAGATGGACAGTCAGGTAAGAATAGACATTCTTATTAAAGACACAATTTATTAAAAAGCCTTTCTTGCTTTCAGGTTTACTTTCAATATAGCGCGACACCCTTCTGTGTTTTGTATCTAAAAAAATCTGGCAGTTTATTTGCCTTTCATTTTTCATGCATGGAAAAAAAAAATGCAGTTCATTCTCTAGATCAGAAATCTTCAAAAGGGGGTCCGGGGTTCCTAGGGGGTCCTCAGAGTTACTGCAGGGGGTCTCCAAGTTGTTAGTTGTTTGAAAATGTCTTTACATGAATCCAACATATTTATAACAAATGTATTTGTGAGAAAACACACTGACTGGCCTATAGGCAAGGTAGTCACTAAGACCATCCACAGATCCATGTAATCCCAAGGATTCACCGTGCCACATGTATGTTTAACATTATATCATGCCATCAAATTCTTTAGGTACTAAAAAGATAAAAAGGCTTTAGGCAACCCAGGCCTAGTAAAACATGCAATGATTTTATACAATAGGGGGTCCCTGCTCCATCTCACTGTCAGTTAAGGGGCCCTTGGCTTACAAAACGCTCTAGATATTCCCGTTAAAAAATGTCATATTTTGTTGCTAGTTTCCCCAATATTATTTATTTTTGATTTGACATTTTATGTTAGCTTTCCATTTATTTTTCACCACATCTCCATGTTCTCGTGCTTTGTGCCTTATGCACTTTAATATGTGTTTTAAGATCAGAGTAAAAGACAAAAATCTAGAAAATTTGCCTCCATGAAGTTAACCCAAATTCATAATGTCAGGGAAAGCTGTATTCTGAGTCTGAAACATATTCACAGTGGCAAAATGAGAAAATTAAGTCAAAATGTATGTCTCAGACCACCGAGCTGAGAGCCCTGTTTGCTCTGCTACTGGCTCTCCTTTGAGAAAAAACTAAAAAGTTGCTAAAAGGCTCTTTAAAAGGCAAATCCAGTGCTAAGTTGCAACACTGCGAACAAGCTGGGGCGATAGCTGAAAGTTTGTAGGTTAAAATCCTGTCTGGATCTTTGATAACATAGATACCTTTTTTACACTGTGCCTACTGAATAAGATAAGCCTTGGAAACAATGGAAATGGCAATTCGTGGACATGATACACAAGGAACTTCCAACACGTTCTCACTCCTAACTCATCACATACGGATGCTTGGTCAGGATCCCTTTGGGGTACCCCTTTAGCATACTTTTTCAACATGAAGTTCAATAGACTTCAACACATGGTTTTGGATTGAAACAAAACTAATTGGTTAGACTTAGATAAAAAAAAACTAGGTTTGGTTAGGTTTAGGTAAAGTAGAGGGGTACGTGGTGCGTCGTAGTTTGACACAGTGGGGTAGTCTACGTGATACAAGTAAACGCAGTATTCGCACTAAGAAAGCTCCAGGATTTCCATATACCCATGTAAAAATGCCCAATGACCCACAACAACATACTTTCCATTATAGTTTAGAAATATTTTCAATTGTGTTGTTCTTCTTCACATAGGCTAAAAAATGGTATTTCCACCATACATTTGTGCATAACAGTGTATCAGAACACAGGAAATGAAGTCGTTTGATGCTCAAAACCTCCCTGAAGGAGGACACCTTGACCATACAATATGATATGTCGCCATACGATCCACATGATGGACAGCAGGGTAAGATACTTCTTGAATTAGATATTTTGGTTGTTCTTATGCACATTTTTTCCTTGCAAAGAGAGGAAAGGGTCTGTTTTAAAGAAACGAAAAAAGCAGCTTATGTTTCCCAAAAGCCACATTCATTTTTCTATTCACTAATCTAGGCTTTTTTTCCCCCGTTCCCTTCTGTCCCATTACCATCCTGTTCCTTCATTTCCCTTCAGTGCTCTTACTGTACAACAATATTTAATTCTGTTGTACTAGATGTGGATTTTCTTTAATAACATATTAAATGTAATGACTTTGTTATGAACTCCAGAGGATATCTGGGAATTATCCAAGCATCTCACAGAAACATGAGACAGTGACTTTCCTGACTACTTTTTTTCCTGAATATTATTTTTCTTCTTACTGTACGATGAACATGCATTGGATTCACTCATTCATTGAATGAGCCAATGGCTACAACATAAAATAGCTACCTAAAATAGTAATATCAAAGTGGATAGCCATGGCATAAGCGGTGGTCAAGAAGGAAATATTTACATGTGCATTCACAGCAATTTGGTGACTTGTTCCGTAGAGTCTCAGTGGGAATTCAACAGTAATGATACTGTTTTATTCTAACAAAGAATGCCAGATTGTGTTAATATTCTTTGGTTTATCTTTTGTTCTGCAGAACTCCACCTGTCACCCAGTAGGGTGCCTGGTCTCCCTTCCCAACTCTATAAGTTCAGTGTATCTGTTAACAAAGACTCTTAACAGTCAAGCCTCAAAGCCAAACACCCACACAGGTGATTTCAGTTATTCTGGCTGATTAGATCTCTGCTCAGGATGAAGGTGTGCCAGAGTTTAGATGTTAAATTCATCACGTCACAAATCTTTTCTGCCAATAGGAATGGTAAAGCTGTCAAGTTGTCCTGCCCTAACTGGTGCAACAAAGCTAACAAGAGACTCTGGAAGATGTCAATCTGTCTAGACACACCCACACCTGAGAAGAGGTCCAGTCAGCCAGATTAACTCAAAACACCTGTGAGGGTGTCAGGGCCTTTCAGAGTATAGCTGTGATGGGGGACAAAAAAATGAGGCCCCCACCCTACATGAACATGCCTTTTGTCCAAGTCCGACCCAGGACCAAACCACGGCAGCACTTTTGAGTCAGAGCCTGATTAAAAACCTGAATGTTCACTGCTTTTTTATCCATGTGTGTGATTTGAATAGATATCCAGAAGATGGTGGTCATACACAATGGTACACGGCCCATACATTTTTAAAGACATAACACAAGGTCTGCTACAAGGTGATTTGAAAAATATATAAAAAAATAACATTTTGAAGCAAACCTGAGCAGACCAGAAGTGCTGGAGGTGCTGACAATAGCATCCAGAAGAACTATATCTTTGGATAATGAGGTTCAGAGGTGTTTAAGGCCCAGCACAATAACTACAGTTTTGTTTAAGTTTAACGTCAGAAAATTGTAGGTCATCCAGGATTTTATATCTTTAATACATGCTTGAAGTTTAGCTAACTAACTGGTTTTGTCTGGCTTGATTGATAGATATTATTGGGTGTGTTCCGCATAACAGTGAAAGTTAATTGAGTGTTTCCTAATAATATTGCCTAGAGGAAACATATGTAAGGTGAAAAGAACTGGTCTAAGAACTGAGCCTTGTGGAATGCCAATGTACCTAGAGGATTTATCGTTAACATTAGTTAATAGTTAACAGAAGGTCATTATTCATTTTCACCAGTGCCATCTCTGTGCTACGAAGCATTCTAAATCCTGACTGAAAGGTCAGTCAGAAAACTATTGCTATGTAGAAATACACATTACTGATTTGCGACTACCTTTACCTACAGGCTTATAGTTGGCTAAGACCTCAGAATCGAGGGTGGGTTTTTCAGAAGAAGTTTTATCACAGCTCTTTTAAATGACTGTGGTATATAACCTGTTAATAAAGACATTTTGATCATATCTAGTAATGAAGCGTTAACCATGGGTCACACTTCTTTAAGTATTCTCGTTGGGATTGGTTCGAAGAGACAGGTAGATGGCTTCTTGTGTAGCAATCTATTTATCTGGCGGTGAAATTGTATATGACAACCAACTGAATATTACTTCAGTTAGGAGTTATACCAATGTGCTAGTTTCCTTTGCTTCATCATCTTCTTTTTGAGAGGAGAAACAGAGTCTAAAGTTGACCGTAGGCAGGTCGTAGCACCTTCTACAAAATGATCAACTTGGGAGGGACTAAAGTTAAAATAAAGGTCCTCTTGTTGTATTAAGGCATGGCATTGAATGAAATGCTGTTGGAATAGCTTCCTTAAATTTAACTATCGCACTGTCAGGCATTAGATGAGGTGCATTGATTAAAATGTGCCAATATTGGATGAATATATATTGTATCCACTGCATGACAAAAAAAGATTCCCTGGACAACACAAGTTGTATAATTAGGCAAAGTCAAATTTTGGGCTACCATTGTCATGGGAGCGGAAGGAGGACCCAAACGCAGAGTGGCAGAAAGACCACAAGGATTTATTTTAAACAGTCCAAAACCAAGGGAGCAAAAGCAACGTTCAAACCAAACATCCAAACCAGGCACGGGGAAGGTGAAAGTCCAGGCCAAAGGAAATCCAAACCGGGCACAGGGGAAGGCAGCGGCGCACAGACAGGGTAAAAAAATGCAGGGAGACTACTCAGAGGATTACAGGAACACAGGCAGGAACACAAGGGTAGGTAACACCAACAAGACAGGATGCTGTACAGACAAGCAGACAAACTAGAATGACCCAACAAGAGACACAGGAAACGGAATGACACGAGGGACAGAGAAGCTAGAGAGGAGGGAGCAGGATAGGAAACAAGGAAGGGAACCGAAAAGGGAACAAGAAAGGGACAAAGGAAGAGGAAACAAGGGACTGGGAAGGAGGGAACAAGAGAGGGACTGGGAAGGAGGGAACAATAGAGGGACTGGGAAGGAGGGAATGAGAAAGGAGACGAAAGAGGAGACAAGACAAAGGAAACGAGGCAAAGCGAGGAAACAAGACGAAAAGAAGGGACGAAAGGAAGGCAAAGAGGAGGACGAAGGACGGGACCGAGGAGCACAGGGAAACAAAGGCACAGTGGAGCAAGGAAAACCAAAGACTGGGGATATGGGGGAACACGGAACACAAGGAGCACTAGGGACAAAAGCCAAGGCGCACGGGGAACAAAGGCACAGGGGGCATAGACAAAGGGGACAGTGAGAGAAAGGAAGCGAGGAGACACAAGAGGCGAGGAGACGAAAAGGGGATCAGAGACGGAGAGAGGCTATGAGACAAAAAAGACAAGAAGGGAGATGAGACGACAAAAGACCAGACAAAAGGGACAAGGAGACAGGCCAGGGGCAAAAGAAGAAAAAAGAGGAGATGAGACAAAAGAGACGAGAAGACAAGGAAACAAGACGAGACAAAACAACAAGAAAAGACAAGACGAAAGAGGGGACAAAACGAAGAGAGGGAGGAATAAGACGAGAGGCAGCAGGACGAAAAGAAGGAAGGTAACGAGACGAAAAAGGGAGACGAGGGAACAGGGTACAAGGACCGGGCAGGAGGAAAGGTATCAAAACAGGGCACAAGGGAGGACACAAGGACAGGGCACGAGGAAAGTCAGAAGAAGACAGGTAACGAGCAAGGGACTGGAGAAGAGGACACAAAGGAGGGATAGGGAACAGAGAGCTGGGAAGAGACAGAGATCCAAACAGACAGAGAGGAAAAGACAGACAGAGGGAAAGAGAGACAGAGCGTAAGAGACACTGAGACACAGACAGACAGAAAGGGAGACAAAGATACCCAGACACAAACAAACAGAGTGAGAGAAAGGGACAGAGACACAGACAGACAGACACGGAAAGAGGGAGAGACAGGCGGCTCGAATTCAGGGACAAGTTTGGATGGGACGGCCGCAGGGGCAGGGAGAAAAACAGGGACAGGAATGTGAACAGGGACAAACACTGGGACAGAGACAAACACTGGGACTGAGACAAACACTGGGACAGACAAAGGCACGGGGACAGGGACATGAACAGGCACAGGGACAGACACAGTGACGGGGACAAACAGACAGGGACCGACACAAGACCAGGGAAACTAGGATTCAGGGAACCTAAAACACGGGGGACTGGGATTCCCGAGAACCCGGGGACCCCAAAACATGGTGGACTGGGATTCCCGAGAACCCGGGACCCAGGTAACCCAAGGTGGGGGCCCCGGGGACCAGGACCGGAGGAAGCCCGGGAACTGGCTCTGGGGGGACTGGGTCCCGGGGAACCCCCAGGCCTAGAGCCAGGGGTGTCCCGGGAGCCAGTGCCCAGGGAGGGTAGTGACTGCCGACTGAGGGCCAAAAATGTTGGCAGTCAGCCGGGGGCCAGGGCCACCGAGCGCCAGCCGGGGGTCAGGGGTGCTGAGGAACTGGCCAAGTTCGGGGGGCCGGTCAGTCGGTCAGGGACTGGGGAGCCGGTCGGACTGTCTGGGTCTGGGGGGCTGGTCAGCCGGTCTAGGTCACGTGGGCCAGTCTGCCAGTCTGGGTCAGGTGGTCCGGTCGGCCGGTCTGGATCTGGGGGGCCGACCGGCTGGTCCGAGGCGGCTCCCAGGGAGGACTGGTCAGTGCACACTCCCTGGGAATCAGTCTCTGCAGGTGCCGGATGGGGGTCCGTAGAGGCTCCCAGGGAGGACTGTTCAGTGCACACTCCCTGGGGATCAGTCTCTGCAGGCACTGGCTGGGGGTCCGTGAACGCGGGCGCCGGCTGGGGGTGCATGGAGGCTCCCAGGGAGGACTGTTCAGTGGCTACTCCCTGGGAATCAGTCTCTGCAGGCGCCGGCTGGGGGTCCATGGAGGCTCCCAGGGAGGACTGTTCAGTGGCTACTCCCTGGGAATCAGTCTCTGCAGGCGCCGGCTGGGGGTCCGTGGACGCGGGCTGGGGGTCCATGGAGGCTCCCAGGGAGGACTGTTCAGTGGCTACTCCCTGGGAATCAATCTCTGCAGGCGGCGGCTGGGGGTCCGTGGTGACGGGCAGCGGCGGCTGGGGCTCCGCGGCGGCGGCAGTCGGCGGCTGGGGCTCCGCGGCGGCTTCCGGGGAGAACCGGTCAGTTACAACTCCCCGGGAATCGGTCTCAGAGGGCTCCGGGAGGGGACCAAACTCTGCGTCCATCTGTTCCCACCGCACCATCATGAGGTTCCAGGTCTCCGTGGAGTCCACCTCATGCATGCGGCGGACATAAGTCTGCCAACGGGTCAAGCGGGTGGAGGAGCAACTGAAACCGATACTCCGCTGGGTCATTCTGTCATGGGAGCGGAAGGAGAACCCAAACGCAGAGTGGCAGAAAGTCCACAAGGATTTATTTTAAACAGTCCAAAACCAAGGGAGCAAAAGCAACGTTCAAACCAAACATCCAAACCAGGCACGGGGAAGGTGGAAGTCCAGGCCAAAGGAAATCCAAACCGGGCACAGGGGAAGGCGGCGGCGCACAGGCAGGGTAAAAAATGCAGGGAGACTACTCACAGAGGATTACAGGAACACAGGCAGGAACACAAGGGTAGGTAACACCAACAAGACAGGATGCTGTACAGACAAGCAGACAAACTAGAATGACCCAACAAGAGACACAGGGAACACTGGGGTTAAATACAAGAGGTAACAAGGTAATGGGGAACAGGTGAGACGTCAGGTGAATCACATTAGGGCGGGGCAAGACAATCAGACAAACAAAGCAAAGCTAGAAAAGACAAGACAGGAAACTACACTATCAAAATAAAACAGGAGGTTGAACAAACAGACACAGGGGAACACAAGACAGGACCAGCAACACAAGACCAGGGAGAAAACTAAGACAAAAACACAAGGAGGCCAAAGAAAGGGAAAAATAAACCCAAACAAAACCACAAACCACAACTGTCATCTTTATTTGATTAAGGCAATAAAGTGAAAACTTCAGACTTTAGACTTATCTGTACAGCAAGCAGTATGTTTTTTTCATTCAGATGGTTAGAAAAGTATTTTTTAGTTACCTTTAGACCATTTGTAATGTTGAACAACCTTCTTTTTTTAAAGATCACCAGGTAAATATATGATTACTTTGTCCTACTGTGACTTAAATGTAACGTATTGTACTGGGGCTAATAGCCTGATATTTTAATAGTATATTTTGAAGAATATAAATTATATAAAATCATTTTTGAATTTCAATAGTATTAACTACAAATCAAATTCCACTGCATTTTTGAAGCTAGACAGAAACTTTAACCTTTTTGATCATTTAACATTTCTTTAAGATGACGGTGGAAAGAATCTGATGCCCTCATTCATCATAGCAACGTTTTCCAGACAGGGAAACCCAAACATCAAAATACTGGGACTGGTAAAATGTCTGCTGTCCTGGCGACCAAGTAAATATTTAAGGATGTGGGGAGTTTGTTCAACTGGTGAACTGATGGCTGAGGGCTCTGTCTCACCCTTCTGACATCTGTCTATTTTTGTCTGCCTTCAAGTTGACTCTAAGTGGAACACATAGCCAAGGTGCCGCTGCAAAATAGTCTCGGTAAGGAACTTGTTTTGGTTGAACGTGCACATTCAAAGGTTGTTTGAGTCGTGCAACAGAAAACTCTGATTGGACAGATAGTCTAGCTAGCTGTCTGGATTTACCCTGCAGAGATCTAAAGAGCAGTTCAGTCCTCATATATCCACCGGAGTTTAGAATTCCAACACAAAAAAAGCAGAAGGTAACGGAAATCGGCTGAAAAGACTTGCATTCGCAATTTTCGGCGGCACCGGAGCAATCCTGGAAGTGGAACGTCGTGGATATAGACTAGTGGTTGGTTAACCTATATAAACAGATCTGAATAACAATATGAATCTGGCAACGGGACCTGATTTTAGTATCAAATTTGTTCTGTTTTTTTTTTTTTTTAGTTCCTGGTAGTATTGACTAATCACGTTTAAGGGGGCTATGGTTGCATGCAAGTAAACAGTCCGTGTGGAGAGCATTGCCTCAAATCTCAGAACCCATTAACTATTGTCTAATGACAATTTAGCTTTTATTTTTTTAAATGTATCTGCATTCATATTCAGGTATCTGTTTATAGCAATTTCGTCTTTCATTAATCAACAGTCTTAAGTTGCTGATCGGACTCGGCAAACTTAAGAGGAAGCCTTGGCCTGGATATCTGTTATCGTGATATCCGCAGGCTACACCAGAACCCCCGAAATATTGTCTGTTGGCCCCAGAGGCTAAATCACCGTTCGGCCGATAGCCAATGGTTTCCGAGATTGGTGGTTGGTTTGTTTGAATATCAATCAAGTTTTCGACTAATTCAAAGTTTGTCTTGGAAAACTTTTCCTTGACTAAATAAAGTAATCGAGGAAAGAAACATTTGTCAATGGAGGAGGGACACTCTCTCTCTCTCTGATTACATCTTTACTGTATGTCTGTCTCTCTCAGTCCACAGCTGCTGCTTCAACTCACCACTGTGTGTGTGTGTGTGTGTGTGTGTGCGTGCGTGCGTGCGTGTGATCAAATAGTAGAAGCATATTTTCTCACAAGCTTACTGTATGGGAAATGGATTATCCTTAAACCCGCAGGTTTACATTTCATACATTTCCGCCTTCAAGCTCACAACTCACACAGTTCACTCAGTGCTAGGGGGCACATTATGTAGTTAATGATTAAAAAAAGTAAGAGAATTTAAAGTCGATCAATTGCTCAATATGAACAATGACATATGATGGGGCGGAAGTCCTTCTTCCAGGGTTTGGGACAGGACAGCATTAGTTTTTTACTCTGACATGTACACATACTCATTAATCCCACTCCCCTCATATACTGATAGACTCTCCTCTCCCTCCTCACACCTGCCTCCATTTTGTTACTCGCAACACTAAAATGTTCACTTGCACTGCTGACTGTTATTATAGTAACAGCAGTTTATATCTGCATCTTGCAATACCGTACTTTAACTGTAATATGCTATTACTTTCCACTGCACTTTAATTCGGATAGCTTCTGTCCAAACTTTATTTGTACTACCTTAAATCTATTGTTATAATGCTCATTTTAGCCTAACTTATTATTTATATCTATCTGTAAATTCTGTCTATAGTAATAGCCATCTGTATATTATGCTCACATTATGTCTATAGTAATAGCCATCTGTACATATATATATTCATAGTACATATTCACCTGTTAACTCTGTTATTGTAACTGCCATCTGTATATTATGTTCATTGTACATATCTGTAAAAATTCTATTTATAGTAATATCCACCTGTATATTATATTCAGTACATATCCAGCTTTAAATGTTGTTCACAATACCAGTTATCTATATATTATATTCATAGGCCAAATCTATCCGTAAAATTCTGTTTATAATAGTATTCATCTTTATATTTATTCAGTACATATCCATGTCCTGCACTTATGGAACCATTGTATATCCTGCACTTGCTGCTATTGCACTTCTGGTTAGACCTAAACTCCATTTTGTTGCCTTGTACCTGTACATGTGTAATGACAATAAAGATCTAATCTAATCTAAATAGTAATGGGACAGGAAAGGAAGGTTTTGTGGGAGTAGGATTGGACAGGAGCTAAAATCCACTCCTGTGTCACGCTCTAGTAGAGCATGGTTTGATGAATTTAAAATGTCTAAATTGTGTGTGAGTAAGTAAAGAGTAAGTACTTCTGGGATAGGAGAAAAAAAACACTAGTTTGCATTTCTTCAAAACCAATCACAATCGTCTTGCGCTCAGCTCCGGACACGGAGACGGTGATTCTGAAAAAAAGTCTTAGGAAGGAACTTGTTTTGGTGGAAGAAAACGCCACATAAAATATTTAATAAAGTTAATTGTTCACGCAATACAGTAACGTGAGCTATTTAAATGATCTGATACATGGTTAAACCTCATTTGACATCTGACCAGTGTATAGCTGTGTGTACTTCGTTCAAAGCAAACCCGTCCCGGTTAGATAGTAAATGCTGTAAACATACACTTTTTAAATCTTTACAATCATTCTCACATGATCCACATTTTCTACAAAAAAATCTGTGTAGCTTGCTAGCTCAAAGTTTGTTGTTGTTTCCGATAGCGAAGGGATTTGGAGAATGCCAACACACAGAGAGCCAAAGGTGAAGGACATGCAAATGTACTGATCCAGACTAAGTGGGATGGTGCTGGGATGGCAGCTGGATGTCAGAGGTCAGGGAGGATGTAAACAAACACACACACACACACACACACACACACACACCCTCCACCTTTGTGAGACTGCAGGTTCAGCTGTTCGACTTGCTGCTCTAATGGAAGGTGCGTATATATATGTGTGTGTGTGTGTGTGTGTGTGTGTGTTTGTGTGTGTGTGTGTTTGACAGGAGTAGAGAAGTGAGGGGAAAATGAAAGAGAAGAGGAACACAAGGAGAATAACAAATAGATAGATAGATAGATAATAAAGCCATTCCAAAAATACTTTGTTACATTGTTGTGATTAGCCCTCATATTGTAATTGTGTGTTCATTTGTTGTTTGCTGTATTCATCTGTTCTGTGATTTGACCCTCATGTTGGCCTTGTGTCAAATTAACCCGTTTTCCTATAATCCTCAATGCTCTTTTAACTACCCAATTTTAATTACCCCAAATAACATGATTGATTCCACACAACCTTCATGGTGTGATTTTGATGGGTAATTTTGGGCCGTCTTATTCAGTTTTATAGCATTTGAAAAAACAAATTGAAGTGGTTTTGAAATAGTATTGAGTACAAATTGACATATTCCAGTCTGTGATTATCCATCAACATCCATTCCTTTAATTTTAGTCAAAATAATTCCTAATTTCTGCTTTTCTAACTCAAACATTAGGTATAATTTCGTATAAATGAGGTTTATTGACCATGAATTCCAAAATAACTGTAAAACTAAAGTTAATAATTTAGTGTTACGTAGAGTTGAAAATATAAGATAATACATCGATTAAAAAGCATCAACAAAAGTGATCATTTTCAATTTTGACGGGAAGACAACACAAGGGTTAATTGAATGCACTTGTTCCTATGGTGATTACAGAATGAGACACAATTATGCAACGTTTACCGTTTCCAACAAAATAAAAGTTTTCTTCTTCCACTCCCGAGTAATAGGTCTATTTCCACTCAACTGCCCATGGGCACATTCATATCTGTTCTACAATCAATAACTATTTCTTAAATGAATAAAAAGATACAGTGCCTGTGTCGCATGCGAAGAATTAATAGCCCTGTGATTGAATTACCAGAGAATCTGCAGCTAGCACCTCCACCACTCACCAGCGTGAGTCGAAAACATTTCACTTTATAGAAATATGTTGGTGAGTTTTGGTGTGATCCACTGGTTCCTGATTCATTTTCATGAATACATAGGTCAACAGTTTTTGATTCAAATTTGTGACGTTGGCATGGATGGATTGGCTGTCATGCTGACTTGAACACGTTCTACAAGACTAGTTGACCAATCAGATTGTCTTCTCCAATCGACTTGTGTAATTTTTGTTTTTGAGGATGCACAAGGACTATAAGGACATTATTAAGCAATTAAGTGAGTTAATAATCATATTAATGACTCAATAAATTCTCTTTCCTATCAAAACTTTTTAGGTCTTAAACTATATTTGTGCATTATTATTGTCTTTTTGTGAACAAACAACATAAACACGATCAGCATGTTAAAGGTAACAGAACATACATTAACACCCTCCCCCATTTCATTTTAATTAATAAATTAAAATGAAAGGACTGTATGTATACTTTACGTACTCAAAATAATATCACCCCACCCTCCCCAGGACCCCGTGGGCTGGCAACTGTAGTAACAGTTGGCCTTTTAATATCTCTGCCATTAAAAGCTACATATCCACATTCACCTGTCCAGCACCATTGATGCAGGCTTTTGAAAGTTCCATATAAACTATGTCAAGAAAAGTATGAAGCCACTGCATAATAGTCAAACTGTGTGTGAGGGCTTTCAACGCACCGCCACCATTTTCTTTGCAAAAGCCTTCAATTTGACTTCAAAAATGGGGCAAAAACCTTGTAGTAGGCCTACGGCTGTGTATAATGCCAATACAGTGAGGCGCTGGCTGGCTGAGCATTCGTTCACACACACTGCGTCTGCCATCACTTGCAGGTCTTAGCATTTGTTTTGAATGCCTGCAAAAAGTTAAGTTGAACTTTTGGACAACAGCAACCCGACGTCAACCTACAATCATGTACCGTTAACCGGCTATAACCCCTGATTTCTACCAACTGCGGAATTGGAGTCATTAAGTTTCCATTAAAGTCAATGTGTGTATTTCCACTGACTGCAGAACGGCTGCGTCCCGACTCTGGCACAGCTCCGGCAATCCCCAGCCCTCCGGAGCGGATACGCAGAGCTTCTCTTTTTGAGTTATGGCGGAGAGCTGCAATTCAAGCAGGAAGTTGAGCACAGAAACAAAATAAAACATTAATTTTCAAAATAAAATATGCTGTGTTCACGGGGGCTGATATTTCCTCGCACTACACCTTGAAAATGTCATAATGGGTCAACAGGTCTGAGATTTTGTGGTTCTGCTTATAGAAACTACATCCTCTAATGTAACACGATTATATGTGACGCTGTCAGTCAGCCGTTCCTCAACAGAGCCAGACCTGGTGGGTATCGATCCACAGCCGTTCCGGAGTTAGTCAGGGCGTGCGAGTTCCGTAACATTACTGTAAAAAAGTTTACAAAAAACGAATCGCATGCACTGAACTGCGCAGGATTGTGTGTAACAACAGGTGACTGTCCTGCAATAAGGAAGCAGTCGCTCCATCTCTCACTTGGCTGCCTTTTATTTTCTCAATTGCCATGAAATAAAGCTGTCTTCAAGTGCGGTTGGAAATGTTGCCCCCTGTGCACCAAAGCTTCGAAGCTCAACAAGCCCTAGAAAGAAGGGAGAGTGGATGGATGATTTAGATAAGGGAAGAGAAGTGATAGAGAGAAAAATGAGGCAGAGAGGGCGGGAGGGAGGAGGGCGTTCACCAGGAACATCTGGCCTTGCGACTATAAAAGGACTCCCTGCTACACACACACACACGCACACACAAACACACACACTCTCGCCTCCCCTGAGTAAATCTGTCTGGCCAGGTGAGGTTTACACTCAGCAACATAAGTACTAAAATTATAATCTGAGTCGGGAAATAACACAACAAACAGAAACGTGTTCAAACTCAGCCTGATGCCACTGGAATTGAGTTATTTTTTTATGCACATGAACCTTCTTTTTACAACTGTCTATAACCTCCACCAGCCGTTGGGGGCTAAGGCTCATGGGTAATTAAGCGGCGCTAATTAGGGAAGGGTAAAATTCTTTCCCCAACCTGATTCATCCTGCCGGCCCAAACCAGCCAGACCTGAAGCAACCTTGCAGTGACAAGCCCTTTTCTCTAACCTTCAAGCCACCATTTTGTATATATTTGTTTCAGTATTAATTGTTTATTTCAAATTGATGCTCAATATGTGTGTTTGTTAATGTATGCCCCAACCGCCAAGGCAAAAATCCTCGTACTTCCTTGGTGATAAACCTGGTTCTGGTTCTGATTCTGAAGTTGCATCAAGGTAAACCGACAGTGTAGGTTGTTCAACCAAAAGAAAATATGTATATACTGTACATGTATAACCTATGGATCTAACAAATAACAAAACATGATGAAATTAGATCTAGAGAGCTAAAATATGCCATGTTAATTGTTGCATTATTAAGGCACTATCTCTACAATCAGAGCTTGATACTTTGTGATACATATTGAATGGAACACTACATTACTGCCTTGATTGATATTGAATTTTAGCATCTTTTTAGCAAAATATGAACTAAATCAGAACACGATTTAAAAAAAAATAAAAAACATACAGATGACGTTGAGGTACTTTTCCTCAGCCATACATAGTGCTTAGTGTCTCATGCCTTCCATTCACTGGAAGACTCTGAAATAACTTAGAAAAGACTAAAGTCTGACATAATCATAAAGTCAGTGAGTTTTTAGTCAGACTTATGAACACCTTTTTTTATTTTGTCACAACGTCAGTATGGTCTGCTAGAAAAAGTATTAAAAAACATATTGTTTGTCATACTGCCCTTTGCTAAAGTGCCTCCACCTAAAACACTCCGTCTGAGCTCTTGGCCATCCCCAGTCTGCTCTGATTGGTCAGCTGGCCCACTGTTGGGATTGGTCAACTCAACCAAGCCAATGGGCGGGCTGTGCTGGGCTTGCATTGGCAATCAATGACATCACTAATTGGGAATTTCAAACGGAAAGGAATGCGGTAGAGTTAGTCCCACCTGTGGGAAAGATTTTAAGATTATTTCTTGGGTGATTTTAGGCCTTTATTTATTCAGGACAGCTGAAGACATGAAAGGGAAGCGAGAGGGGAATAATGACATGCAGCAAAGGGTCGCAGGGGGGACTCGAACCCACGACAGCTGTGTCGATGAGTAAACCTCCATATATGGGTGCCTGCTCTACCAGGGGAACTACCCAGGCGCCCCAATGTGGTTCTTTTTTGTACTTTAATAATACATCTATTACATACAAATAAAACTATATAACACACACTAAAAGATGGGAAACCCCCAACTCTAGCAAGACTCTCCTGACTTTATTTTGATATTTGACTGCAACAGTGGAATCCCGGTCGCTTGGTGTGAGTACAGCATTCCTCTGAGCCTACATACACACAACTAAAGGTTGGGCAGCCTGTATCTCGCCTGAGAGGTTAAACCTCAGGCCGAAAACTCTCTGCAAAAGCAAAAAGAAAATAAAATACATAGTGGTTATTAGATATAGTCTCCATTAAGCAAGAAACAGTACTGATAACTATAGATGATGTGATTCTCTGATACAGATGAACTCTGCAGCAGACCATACACACACTTTTTTCTCCTGCCCTAAGCTATAGTCTTTTAGGACATCCTGTTGTCCTTAATATCCCCGTGTCATATGTCCCAATGCGTCAAATACTGCTACAGTGGAAGAGCCCAAAGCCGCCTAGCACAAATTCCTGGTTAGAAGACGTCATGTCAATTTTACACCTAGAAAAATCAAAGATCAAACTACTAACTAAAAATACTGTCAGAGGATCCCTGAAGAAATTCCATAGAACCTGGGACCCCCTCCTTTCTTATACAAACCACCTATCCTGAGCCAATGATATAAATTTTTTTTTCTTCTTGTTTCTGTAGTACTTCACCTGTTCGTACATTCCTGTGCATCACAATGAATATGGAGGCAGATGGGTGGGTAAGTTAGACGAATGGAAGAGAATTTAAAGGGTGGTGGAGGGGGAATGGGTGGGAATGTATGTGGGAAATAGGTGGGAATGGAAGAAAAATGTCAAACCTTCCCAATACAGCCTGTAATAATTTATTACGGTTTGAGCAATAAACACATTTTGAAAAAAAAAAGAAAATCAATAGATAATGTGATGGTTCCAAAAAACAAAGACACTTGATTCTGTGCATTGTAGTCATACTATGTACATTTTCATATTGTGAACATTTTAAGAAAAAACGCTATTCTATATCTATAGCTCTATATTTTGCACAGATTTGATGTCTGTCTAACCAGCGTTCTCTACAACGACCTGTTTCAACAGCCAACGGTTGACCGCTGTCTGTATTTACCCAATAAAATAAGGTTTGACTGACTTGGATTAAATACGGGTTGCAAAAGAATTGAACAGGTTCTCTCTGTGTCAGTTCTCACCCTGTCAGTGTGAGGATTCCCACAGTTCTCTGAGTGTTGACAGTCTTTCACACTGTCAGCAGCTGAAGTCAAAATACCTAAATGTGTGTGTTTGATAGATTTCAACATCACAACAGGCTGTACAATTTCTAAAATAAAAACTGATGTGTTATTTATTTTGTCTGCTCTGCACTGTGTGTGTGTGTCTGCAATCTGTTGTTCTGCAAATCAAAGGGTCGAAGGTCACACCAGTCCAAGCCACGTTCTGCAGCTCTACTTTTACTAATGAAATTAATTAGAATTAAATCTATAGAGTTAATATGAATGAAATGTAATGAACTCAGGCCAGAGAAGAGGAACAATCTGGAGTCATCTCTCTGGAGGATTAAAGCTTTTACGCTGATTATGGGATGTCGTAATGAACGACTGCAGGGTCACGAGGAGCTCATCGTTAGGACTGAAAGATGGGGACGTTCTTGGGTTTGTTTGGATGTAAGAAGTCGTCTGTGTGGGATTTTTCATTAAAGAAATGTTAGTTTTTTCTTCCGTTCAGTAGTTCTAGTATGAGTGTATTTAAGTCACACATTTGATTGTAAACCAAGAATAGAGCCAAGTACTGAACGCAGGTTCAGGGGGAATATGTGAAGTTATTAATTAGGATTTTGAGATGGGAATATCTGAAACCTGCAACAAAGGCCAAGGGAACTTTATCAGGATGCATAGTATCCTGATCCATGAATCCTTTAAAAATAAAAATGTGCCTGCCTATATGGGAATTTAACATAGGGGGGTGTATACTTATGCCCCCTGTATTTTAAGGAAGGATATTTATTTATTCACAATACATTATTCATTCACAAAGAAAATTTATGTCTTTAAAAGGTTGGATTTTCCTAAATTTTTTGAATGAAGGCATTAAGATCAATTTCCAAAATAGTTTTTTTTATTCCTCTTTTTAATCAACTTTAGCATGGGTGTGTAAACTTATTGGAGCCACTGTAGCTCAAGTTACTGTATTGAGTGAACCGTTAACGTCATTTAATATTGTATGTGGCGTTTTCTTTTGCAGGGTGAAAATGTTCCACCAAAACAAGTTCCTTCTCGAGACTATTTTGTGGAACCACTAGGCTCGTTGGAGATGAAATGCGCCTCGCCTGAAAAGTGGACGAGAGCAACTCAACTCGGACAGTTTCCAGTTGATTTCAGCAGGCTTCAAGTTGAACAGGAAGTAACAGAAACAATGTGCGATTCCAATTTAATAAAAATGTTATCAGACCCATAGATCAACTGGTACACAGTCTCTAGTTGTTTTAATTATGACAGCTGTCAAAATGCTCTACATGCGATCTGTGATCTGAACAGATTTAGTCTCTCTGACTTCTAAGCGTCACTATCAGCCACAACATGTGTTCTGTACAGAATAAGCCTTTAAATCAGACAAATGGCAATTAAAACCCTTCCAATTCATTCATTCAATCCTGTTGAGTCGATCGTGAACCAATCCACTGCTAGATCAACTGAGAGGCCGGCGTTTCCCAGCATGCTCTGGGTCTGCCTGGGTCTAGCAGTAGGTGAAAAGCAACTGCGCTGCATGCTTCTCAGAACTGCGTACGCCCTGATCTCAGGAGGTTATTGTTGCCCACGTGTGCATGACGCTAGTCGGACAAGCCTAATGTCTCTGCGTCACATTGCTGCAATTGTGATTGGTTGAAAGAAATGCCAATAAACCAGATCAGGTTTTTTCTCCCGTCCCGGAATGTTGTGTGGACTAGCCAGACCCTCATCCGCAGTGCCGTGGTGGAGGAAGGTGATTTGACATTTTCTTGGCTGGTACCAGCAACTTCCTGGACATGGCCGAGACACAGGACTTTAAGGCGGGGGACAGGAGTTTGTCCCAAAAAACGATAAGGGGAAAACACAAGACAGTGTTATTTAATCCTCGTGTTGTCTTCCTGTCATAATTGAAAATCAACACTTTTGTTATGCTTTTTATCAATGGTTTTATTGTTTTGTCCCTTTTTCCAACACTTTTCTTGCTTTTTTTCAAAGTTTGTCACTGTTTTTGACGTTTTCAACTTATCTAAAATTAAAGGAAAAGTATGTTGATGGATAATCACAGACTGGAATATGTCAACTTTTACTAAAAACTGTTTCAAAACACTTTTTCAAATGCTATAAAATTGAATAAGACGCCCCAAAATTAGTGAAAGTAACGATTTGTACTTGCCAAAGAGCGTTGTGTGGAATCAATCAAGTTATTTTGGATCAATTTGACCCGAAGACAACATGAGGGTCAAGGGGGGCCAGTGTTTTAACCCTCATGTTGTCCTCGGGTCAAATTGACTTGTTTTCCTATATCAATGCTCTTTTTAAGAATCCAAAATAACATGATTGATTCCACACAATGCTCTTTGGCAAGTACAAATCTCTACTTTCATTAATTTTGGGGCGTCTTATTCAATTTTATAGCATTTGAAAACAAATTGAAGTGGTTTTGAAATAGTATTGAGTAAAAGTTGACATATTCCAGTCTGTGATTATCCATCAACATCCATTCCTTTAATTTTAGTCTCAATAATTCCTAATTTTCTGCTTTTCTAACTTAAACATTAGGTATAATTTCCTAAAATGAGGTTTATTGACCATAAATCCCAAAAATAACTGTAAAACTAAAGTTAAACGTCAAAAAAAGTGTTGAAAAATGAGACAAAAATGTAAGAAAAAGTTAAAAACATTGATAAAAGCATCCACAAAAGTGTTAACCCAAACCATAAACGTTTTCCGCCCAATATTAACTAGTCATTTTGGTGCTTTTAGCCCTAACCACAATCTTGTTGCTGATCATAACTAGTTGTTTTCTAATCTGAACTAGTCCTTTTGGTGCCTAAACTTAACTGTCACATGGCCATTTTACACTCATCCTTTTGTGGCTAAACTTAGGTGACCAATCATGGTAATTTAGTCAGAGATCATATAAATAGTTGTTTATTTTCATACATCATACGAGCCCATTCATCAGAACGCAGACAAGTAGAATCACATCACTTAACAATCTCAACCCTTGTATTGTCTTCACTTTCGAGACCTCTTGTATCCCTCTTATTTGGGGTTTTAAAAACAATTCTGAAATAAAATTTTACTTCATAATCTATTAACAAATATTGTCTTTATCTCAATTTCAAACAGTTGTGATAACATATATGTTTAGGGAATGCAATCAGTCTCTACTAGAACACAATTAAAAATGAAAGCGGGGTTCGTTTTTTGTCATAAGGTTATGATTCATGTTAAAAATCCACTATGGAAAACAACATAAGTGGTCATATCCAGAATAATTTTCTGAATTGAGTCAGGAATATATGTTTATCACAGAAAATAAGGGTTGATTTTCAGGTAGAAAAATTTTTTCTTCTTGTAAAAATTTGAAATGGTTCAATTTGACAAGAATACCATAAAGGGGGTTAACCCTTCCCATCAAAATTGAAAATCAACACTTTTGTTGATGCTTTTTAATTAATGTTTTTAACTTTTTCTTACGTTTTGTCCTTTTTTTCAACACTTTTGACGCTTTTTTTCAATGTTTGTCACATTTTTTGGGATGTTTTCAACACTACGTAGCACTAACTTATTAACTTTATGGTCAATATACCTCATTCATAGGAAATTATACCTAAGAGTTAGTTAGTTAGTTAGTTTTGAGTTAGAAAAGCAGAAATTAGGAATTATTATGTATGTTAATGGATAATCACAGACAATTTGACCCGAGGACAACATGAGGGTTAAGCGATACGAACTATAATGGAAGAACTTGATTTTCACAGGTTAGAAAATTGTAATGTACAAAGGTTCTTAAAAAATATTAAATTTCATAAAGTGTAAGTATTAGTGAGATAGAGAAGCAGTCCAATCATTTGGCAGTTTAGTTCGCTGTATTTTGCATTTAACTTCACACCTCGTTCTTTATTTAAGTTGATATTGTGACTTTTTTCAGCTAAATGAACTATAAACTGTAGGTTGGTGTGGTCAGAAATTCTACTACTACTACTTAAAGTGAGGCTTAATGTTTCAAAAGTTCATCCATTACTTTTAGCCAATCATTTGAATGCTTTAATCAGTACATTAAGCTATTTATTTCTACCATTCAACAACTAAAGTACCCCTGGTTGGGAATCACTGCTGTACATCATGGAACTGTCCGCAGTTTTATTTTGCTGTCCTCTTCTTTCCTTTACTGTGAACGGTCACAAGAAAGCAACAAAAATGATCTTTCTGTAATAAATATCATCTTTTCCTCAATCAGTGGTTAGGTGACTTTCTGTCACTTTTGAGACGGTCCCCGAAACTTTGCTTCCCATCTCTTCTTGTCCTTTTTCTTGCTCTCTGATGGGCTAATTATTGTCGTTGTTCTGCCGCTCGCGCTGCTGGCTGCCAAATGGAATTAAAAACCAATTATTGATAAATGAAGAGTGGCTTTAGCTGTGTGTTTGTCTCTCTGTGTGTGTGTGTGTGTGTGTGTGTGTGTGTGTGTGTGTGTGTGTGTGTGTGTGTGTCTGGAACTGAGCCTAGACCAGAGTACTACATCTGTCATCCAAACGCCGTGACACCCACTCATGTGTGGCGTTGCATCCTGTGCATTCAACACACACATCTGCACTGCAACGCCTTCACTGTGTGTGTGTGTGTGTGTGTGTGTGTGTGTGTGTTTCAGTGTGTAAATATGTTTTACTGGGCATCTGTGTTCAGAACTGTGCGTAATGTATATCTGTGACATCCTAGCATGTGCATATGTACATGTGTGCAGGTGTGTGTGCAGATGTGTATGAGAGAAGACACATGCTATCTTTGACTGGGCTTGTTGGGTGTGTGTTGTGTTCGTCTGACAGATTGACGTGTGCACAGATGGCGGATGGTGAACATATGAATTCCACTTCACACTTTACATCGACATAACAGTTTTAAGGCACATATGAGAGAAATTAAATGAATTAAATTAAAACAAACTTCAGCAGCAAATGTAACAGGATTAAATGCAGAGGAAATTTACAAAAATTACGTGTCATGTCTGTCAATCCTGGAAGAAGGAGCTCTCGCTGATGAAGTTTCTGAATTGATACACAGGACAGGCTGTACAGTCCTCTGAGACAAGCTTATCATACTGCATATCTTGGGCTTAACTTGAAATAAAATACAGTAGGACATGAAAAAAAATAGCAAAGTTCAAACAAGAAACAACATTAACAAGTATTTAAAACACACAGTGGCAATGCAAACTGGTTTACAGAATGTGAAAACAAAACCGGGACAATAATTGAACACACAATAAAGAGGACAATTAAAAATAGAGCAA
Organism: Percina caprodes; assembly: GCA_013375575.1. NCBI lineage: Eukaryota > Metazoa > Chordata > Actinopteri > Perciformes > Percidae > Percina > Percina caprodes. The sequence continues at coordinate 1,636,987 of JABXJD010000123.1, read as the reverse complement.
AAAATAGAAGATAACATGCCAGAAGCCTTAAAGGGCCCTGCTCCCCTTTAAAGAGGAGTTTTCAGTTCTAGCTGATCAGACCTCGGAGCCGTGAATGTCATTAAGAGCGGCTATTAAATCCAATGAAGCAGGTGAGGTGGTGAGGTCAGACCAGAATGTAACCAAGAGATATCGAACGCAACGGCCCAGAATAAATGGGAACTAGAGACTGCTGTACAGAAAATATAGTTTATTAGCATCACAATATCAGGAAGAGAATCTCGTGAATCCAGGCCCTTCAGAGCAATGGCCTGAAATGCACTACATGAACCATCAAAAGCTCAATTAACAAAGAAAACAAAAGAAAGTGGATGGTGTGAAAGTGTTCGAAACATAGAGTCAGATTTCACTCATTGAGGCGTGTAGCCTGGGGCTTTTTAAACTCTGGTGGATTTCTGAGGACTATGGTTACCTGGTCCTCAGGTCTCTGCAGGGTAAATCCAGACAGCTAGCTAGACTATCTGTCCTGTCGGAGAAAAATCTACTTTTGAACGTACACATGTTCCACCAAAAGACCTTCCCAAGGCTATTTAGGAGCGGCTTTTTCCCAGAGTTTAGCCCCGCCCATGATGATTGTGATTGGTTTAAAGAAATGTCAATAAACCAGAGCATGGTCCCATCCCGGAATGCTGTGTGGACTCACCAGACCCTCCTCCGCAATTTTTTTGTCAGGACCCTATGTCCTGTTGTATTGTCCTTTCGCTGAATGTAACCAATCACAATCCCTCCTTTTCTACTGCTTGTATTATTTCACGGTACAGTAATTTAAGGAAGGATAAAAACAATCACTATTCTCTGTATGAAGTCATCCCACCCTTTCTAAACAGGCCTTCTTATTTATGTCAGTCAGATTCAGTAGTGGGTTTTGGCACGGGCGAAGCGGGCAGCAGCTCAGGGCGGAATTTTATGATCTTATTAGCGGTTTTCTACTGTATTATCTAACACTTCACTGTGTGGGGAATTGGCAAATTGGCTCCCCTGCATCCTGAGAAGGTACATGCACAGAGAAGGTGTGTGAGAAGGTGAAAAGGGGAGGGGGGATATGGTGTTCACCCTGGGTGTTATTCAATGTAGAACCACCACTGGTCAGAATGAAGTGTGGGTGAGTATGAGACAGAGCTAAAGCTGTGTTCAGGTGCTTCATATGAAGTTGGGTATTTTTTTAAATCCATGAAAGTGATGAGCCTCAATAACATGATTAATTCAGACACAGAAAACACACACACACACACACACACACACACACACACACACACGCACACACACAGGGATAACGGCCTCACTATGAATCCATCAACTGATGTCTATCTTTAAGGACCAGGCTATTTTTAGAACTGCTGCAAGGAAATAAGTCTGTGCGTGTTTCTACATGTACATACATGAATGTATGTGTGTGTGTGTGTGTGTGTTTGTGAGTGTTAGTGGGACTAGAGTTGTTTTCCAGAAAACAGTTTTGTAATTACATCTGCGAGGGGGGAAACTCGTTATCTGCGTTAGTGAGCGGCCAACGGCGAACACTTTGAAATATGGCTCCTCTTCAGTGCGGCAACGCCAAAATTCTGGTAATAACTGCTGATAAACAAGGCGAGTGTAATTGCATCTATTTGCATTTTTAAATAATGCAGCTGAAATATAAATGTGTTTGCTTCAGACAGTGGCTGCTAGGTAAACTGCAGAGTTGCTTTTTTCTGCCTGTTTTCATTTCAGATTATCATTTCAGCTTTTTAATAAGCTGATTTATTATCTCTTTATTTTTAGGATTATTATTAGTAATATTTCAGAGGTTTACATTTGTAAGACGCTGCTGCCCTTCAAAAAGTTTAAAAATGCTTTTCAATGACAGACATTTTGTTTTGTTAACTCATTTTTTTATGGTGCTTTCAATTACTGAAACATCTGTCACATCTGACGAATAACCAGATTACTCTCAACACTTTAACCACAGAGAGCTCCAGATTAAATATTTTCAATCCCGTACACATAGTTACATAAAGTGGCTTCTTATTGGTGTAATATGATAATATAGCTGATTTTTCAAACAATACACCCGTGAAAACTATATTTTCTGCTCCAAACCATGAATGAACAACGCTCTTCCACTTCCTCTCACTGTACAAAAGTGAAGGCAAAATAATCCAGCTAGGGGCGCTGCCATCTTGTAATTTTGGAGCCTGAGTTTGTAGAGTAGAAGTCTATATCCACATCGTCCACTTTCAACGGATATTCCGCTGGATTTCGCTCATTTAGGCCAGATATCCATTGCCTTGGACTTTCTTTGTGTTGGCATTTTAAAGTCAATTTATAAGGACTATGGTAACCTTTCCTCAGATCTCTACAGGGTAAATCCAGACAGCTAGCTCGACTATCTGTCCAATTGAAGTTTTTCTGATAAAACAACTTTTGAACGTATACACGCTCCACCAAAACAACTTCCTTCCAGTGGCTATTTTGTCACCTAAGACAATTATGATTGGTTTAAAGAAATGCCAATAAACCACACCCTCCTATGTAGTGCTGTGGATAAATGTCTGGCAAAGCGAGACTAGCAGAGTAGAGACTGGGTGGTACCAATACCAATCGCAAGTAAATCTCAGCTGTCAATCATGATGGTTGAGGGTACCAATGTCTTTCATCAAGTAGAAACAATGAAAAGTCTGTTTAAAATGTTGTGCCCAACCATCTAGCAGATGTTGAGATATTTCTCAGAGTAAGTAATCAAGATTCATGCTCTGGGCACCATGGAAACCTATACCGAATTTCATGGTTATCCATCTTGTTGTGGAGATATTTCAGTCTGGAGCAAAGTGGAACCAACTAACTGGTCACTTTTCATGGTGAAGATAATAACATTAATGATGGCTAAATTCAATTTCAATTCAATTAAATTTTATTTATAGTGTCAATTCATAACAAGAGTTATCTCGAGACACTTTACAGATAGAGTAGGTCTAGACCACACTCCATAATTTACAAGGACCCAACAGTTCTAGTAGTTCCCTCCAGAGCAAGCAACAGTGCGACAGTGACGAGGAAAAACTTCCTTTTAGGCAGAAACCTCGGACAGACCCAGGCTCTTGGTAGGCGGTGTCTGACGACCGGTTGGGGTTAGAATGAAGAGTGGCAATAACAGTCACACAAAATAGTAGTTTGTAGTAGTTCTTTGTAGTAGTTCATGGCATAGCAGGACACTGTGCAGCGTTACAAGGCACAGCAGGACGTAGCAGGACACAGCAGAGCGTAGCAGGATGAACACGGCATCGCAGGACGTGTAGCGGGACCATGGCGACAGCTGCTACCCTGATTTTGGAGCCTCCCTGATCTAAGGAAACATGCTGGGCAAAAAAGAACATAAGGACTCCGGGGAATGACTCCCCAGAGCTAGGTTAGTAACAAGCATTTCTGGGACATGGATGCACACAAATGGAAAGATAGAAAGATAGAGGAGAGAGGAGCTCAGTGTGTCAAAGGAAGGAAGTCCCCCAGCAGTCTAAAACTATTACGGCATAACTAGGAGAGACAGGGTAAAGAGGGGAGCCTGGTCAGGCTAGAACTCTCCCCAACCAGGTCGGGCTGTATGCCCTGCCTCCCTCTAGTTTTATTATATTATGGATAGATCTAACAACTAAGACGAGAAGCACGTGGGCCGGGTTAGGCGGACGCTGCGACTCCTCGCTCCCTAACAATATTAAATTCTATGCCCTAACTAAAAGCTTTATCAAAGCATAACTAGGAGAGACAGAGTAAAGAGAGGAGCCTGGTCAGGCTAGAACTCTCCCCAACCGGATCGGGCTGTATCGACCTGCCTCCATCTAATTTTATTATATTATTGATTATATGATAGATCTGACAACTATGACGAGAAGCAGGTGGGCCGGGTTAGGCGGACGCTGCGACTCATCACTCCCTAACAATATTCAATTCTATGCCCTAACTAAAAGCTTTATCAAAGAGGAAAGTCTTAAGCCTACTCTTAAATGTGGGGACGGTGTCTGCCTCCCGAACCCAAACTGAAACCTGGTTCCACAGGAGAGGAGCCTGAGAGCTGAACGCTCTTGCTCCCGATCTACTTTTAGAGACTCTAGGAACCACAAGTAACCCTGCATTCTGGGAGCGCAGTGCTCTGGTGGGGTTGTAAAGTACTATGAGCTCTTTAAGATAAGAATTCCATCTAAATTCCATTTAGCTGCTTTATTTTCAGGTTCCATATTTTGCATGCTGGCTCACTCTTGACAATGTTATTACACCTGACACCTGAATGCAGTTGTGTTAGATTTTATTGTGAATGAAACTATAAATACATATAAAACAAAAAGTAATACTTCTACCCAACTCGCCTTGACTCTACTTGTTGTCATTTTCCATTATGAAAAAAAGTCCCTGGTACCTGCTAACAGGTTATTTTTTTAATACTACCTCAATTGAGGTTCCAAGCAAGCTGATACGATACCAAAAGGTGACGTGAAACCTGCAGACTACTGATTGGTGGGAGAGAATCCTCGTCATCCTCTACCATTAATGGAAAATTGATTAGTCTTGGACACATACATTGATGCCTAAGCTGTCTGTCTGCAGATTTCCTGGGAAAACCCCCTGGAAACTACTATTTGCATGGTTCATTGTCGTGATAGGTTTTATGATTTTTGTAGGGCTCTACTTTTTTGTTTTTCAATCTTTTTATTTAATCTGCCAAGAGGTTATGATTTCCCCCATCCGTAGATTCCACAGGGAGCCACACAAGTGCCACACAGTGTCAAGAGTCACTCTGCTGCTGCAGAGATGTCAGGAGTGAACTTGCTTTGGATTAACCTAAATGCCATTAGCATCCTTGCGTCAGTAGTCAACAATGCTATTTGCACCCTGGTTTGTTGCCTAATTCTAACCAAATTGTGAAAATAATAAGTCAGCTAAGTGTAAAAATACGTTTCTCACCTATAGGATTATTAAGAACACCGTGTTTGACCCCTTTCGCCTTCAGAACTGCCTTTATTCTACGTGGCATTGATTCAACAAGGTGCTGAAAGCATTCTTTAGAAATGTTGGCCCATATTGATAGGATAGCATCTTGCAGTTGATGGAGATTTGTGGGATGCACATCCAGGGCACGAAGCTCCTGTTCCACCACATCCCAAAGATGCTCTATTGGGTTGAGATCTGGTGACTGTGGGGGGCATTTTAGTACAGTGAACTCATTGTCATGTTCAAGAAACCAATTGGAAATAATTTGAGCTTTGTGACATGGTGCATTATCCTGCTGGAAGTAGCCATCAGAGGATGGGTACATGGTGGCCATAAAGGGATGGACATGGTCAGAAACAATGCTCAGGTACCCGCGGCATTTAAACCATGCCCAATTGGCACTAAGGGGTCTAAAGTGTGCCAAGAAAACATCCCACACACCATTACACCCCCACCACCTGCTACAGTGGTAACAAGGCATGATGGGTCCATGTTCTCATTCTGTTTACGCCAAATTCTGACTCTCCCACTGAATGTCTCAACAGAAATCGAGACTCATCAGACCAGGCAACATTTTTCCAGTCTTCAACTGTCCAATTTTGGTCAGTTCTTGCAAATTGTAGCCTCTTTTTCCTATTTGTAGTGGAGATGAGTGGTACCCAGTAGGGTCTTCCGCTGTTGTAGCCCATCCGCCTCAAGGTTGTGCGTGTTGTGGCTTTGCAAATGCTTTGCTGCATACCTCGGTTGTAACGAGTGGTTATTTCACTCAAAGTTGCTCTTCTATCAGCTTGAATCAGTCGGCCCATTCTCCTCTGACCTCTAGCATCAACAAGGCATTTTCGCCCACAGGACTGCCGCGTACTGGATGTTTTTCCCTTTTCACACCATTCTTTGTAAACACTAGAAATGATTGTGCATGAAAATCCCAGTAACTGAGCAGATTGTGAAATACTCAGACCGGCCCGTCTGGCACCAACAGCCATGCCACGCTCAAAATTGCTTCAATCACCTTTCTTTCCCATTCTGACATTCAGTTTGGAGTTCAGGAGATTGTCTTGACCAGGACCACACCCCTAAATGCATTGAAGCAACTGCCATGTGATTGGTTGATTAGAGAATTGCATTAATGAGAAATTGAACAGGTGTTCCTCATAATCCTTTAGGTGAGTGTATAGGAACTCAGTCTCCTGAAAGAAAGTTCTGTGTTTGACGCATTTTTCCACAGTGAGCTACTGATCTGATACTAGGAGAGCTGGGTGAAAATGGCCGTAAGAGGCGCGCCGGACGTCAGGCTTTATCCCAGCACTTTATATACAGCAAGCCAGACTTGATGTCCCAAATAATTGAAAAACAGTATTTCTTAATAGATGTTATAATAGTGATAAAACAGAGGATATGTTATTTTTAGAGGCATTCTTAAGACATGTATTCAGGGCATTTGAATATGCGTCTCAATCTGGGTTTTCCCAGCCGTTTATGGCTTATGGTCAGCTCTGTGCGTTGCTATAGTTGCTGTACACAAACCAACCAGCCAACAGTTTGCAAGGCTGCAGACCCGATAAGTAGGAGAAACACAGCTACTTTTAGACATTATGAAAGATTTCAACAGGTTTTTAGACATGCATACACATTGCAAAAAAACAACGCTGACCTTTTTACAAAGGTGGTTGAAGGTATGACAGTGAAAAACTGTGAAAAATTATATTTTGCACGGCTATATATAAACGGCAATATAAATGGAACACAAATAGCACTTTAATTAGCCATTTAAACAGCATAGTTGGAATAATGTCTTTTTCTGAACAAGGAATAACCGGAATATTATGCGCACATAGAAGTTGTCAGTGTCAGTAATCACACATGATGTCTCTCCCTGTTTAGCAGTGTTGTAGTTAAGACCACCTAAACCAAGACCAAGTCATCACCAAGACCAAGGCAGGGCGAGACCGAGTCAAGACCACGACCAGATCAAACAACTGAAACTAGATCACTGTAACATACAGTAGATACAGGGAAAAGGCGTTAACAGTAACACATTTCAAACTAGAATTGAGTGAATTTTTTGATGATGTTAACATGTAAATCAGACAATACACTGGCAATTTAGTGACATTCCTGTAGTTGTGGTCTTGAAATAAAATCCCGAGTCCTCTTCATCCAAAGCCGAGACAAGACCTAATAAAAATTTGGTCGATTCCAAGATGAGACCTTCAAAATACAATATATACTCTATGTATTTTTCTTGCTCTCTCTATTTCCTTCTGTCTTTATTTGTTTTTAGTCTCTTCTTCTGTACATCTTCATCTGTCTCTCCCAATTCCCTTATATCTTTCCTATCTTTTTTTTTCCTTTTTCCACCCTTTTCTCCTAAATTCTCTCCTTCTGTCCATCTCTTTTCCTCCTTCACGTGCATAGTGTAAAAGAGGTGGGGGTGTTAGGGTTGGTTTAATTAATACCAAAGCATCTCCCCACTCTGCTCCCCTCTCTGGCTCCGGACATTAATCAGAGGTATTTTCGGGGGAAGCGCGGTGGCGCAGGTGCAGATCGTCGGGGCAGAGAGAGTGAGTCTGATGATGTATGGAAATACACGGCAGACCCTGATCCGGCCGGCCAATCATCATCCATCACCATCTAGTCGCCGGGCGGAACAACTTATTCCCACCAATGGAAAACAGGGAGGCGACGGATTTGTGTCTCGCTTTTCAGGACAAACAAGGTGGACGGTAAGTGGAAAACCGGAGGCAAAGTTTCTCCAGGTCCATCTGGGTTTTTTCAATTGCTTCTTCTTTCTCTGACCACACTGTGTTCCACTTAGTGATTTCCCACATTTCAGAGAAAGCTTTCTGACAGCAAGTGCTCTTAATATACTTTTGGGCTTTTCCTTTTGTTGTATATTGTCATTTGTCTTTTTGTGCATGTAATCAGTTCACAAAAGTGAAAAAGCCCAATGTCCACCTCAAAGGGACTTACCATCTCCAACAGAAAACAGTGCTTCAAACTGCTCTATAATAATAATAATAATAATAATAATAATAATAATAATAATAATACATTTTATTTAAAGGTGCCTTTCTCGGCACTCAAGGACGCCGTACAGGGTATACAGACATAAGACATTTAAAAAAAAAAATAGTATACAACAATAACAGAAAAGGCAAAGCAATAGACATTCAAGTGGAATAGGCAGTATTAAACAGTGTTTTGACTGAATCAATGTTTCTAAGTTGGGGTGGTGATGAATTCCATGGTGGTGAGACGGGCGGAGGGGACAGAGAGGTGTATGGAGGAAGAGGATCTGAGGGAGCGGGAGGGAGTGGGAAGCTGGAGGAGATCAGACAAATATGGGGGGGTCGAGTTTGTGGATGGCCTTGAATGCAAACAGCAGGACTTTCAATTGGATACGGAACTGGACCGGGAGCCAGTGGCGATGTTGGAGGACAGGAGTGATGTGGTGGATGGAAGGGGTTTGAGGGGTTGTCAATAGTGAAAGAAAAACTGTCTGTTTTGGATAGAGTGGATTTGGTCCCAATGAGGACAGCCTCGGTTTTATCCATCCATCCATCCATCCATCCATCCATCCATCCATCCATCCATCCATCTTCATCCGCTTATCCCGTATCGGGTTGCAGGGGCAGCAGCTCCAGCAGGGGACCCCAAACTTCCCTTTCCCGAGCCACATTGACCAGCTCCAACTGGGGGATCCAAAAGGCGTTCCCAGGCCAGGTTGAAGATATAATCTCTCCACCTAGTCCTGGGTCTTCCCTGAGGTCTCCTCCCAGCTGGACGTGCCTGGACCACCTCCCTAGGGAGGCGCCCAGGAGGCATCCTTACCAGATGCCCGAACCACCTCAACTGGCTCCTTTTGACGAGATGGATCAGCGGCTTGTTAGGTCTGCTGCTGGTTGCACCCTGTCTCTGCTCTCCTCCCCTCTGTCTGTCCTTGATTGCAGGAGTGAAGCCTTGTGTGCAGGAGTCAGGGTTCCAGCTGCAGCTCTTCAGACCCAATCACCTCTGCTTCAAATACCCGGTCAACCTACCACTCCTTGTCAGATCATAGTTTAGACGACAACGTTAGTCTCGCTGCTGACTCTACCCTTGAATTAGTTTTTGTGACACTTGTGATGCTTGTACTTATTGTTTTTGTCTGCCACAGTTCCATGAACCTGACTCCTGCCATTCACCACTCCTGCTCTCCGCCCTGGATCACTGGATTATTGGACACGGTACCACACAAGCTCTGCACCCTGGAGTACTATTGGATTAGTTTTGGACTTGGCTTTTCACTATTGCATCCCGACACTGGAAATAAACCTGTTACACTATCATTCTGGACTTCTGCATTTGGGTTCAACCTGTTTTCACACGTAACACGGCTTTACTTCGAGCTCCTCTCGGATGACTGAGCTTTTTACCCTAACTCTAAGGGAGATGCCAGCCCCTCTCCTGAGGAAACACATTTCGGCCGCTTGTACCCGGGATCTCGTTCTTTCGGTCATGACCCAGCCTTCATGACCATAGGTGAGGGTAGGAACGAAAACTGACCGGTAGTGCGAGAGCTCAGCTCTCTTTTCGTCACAACGATGCGATAAAAGGAATGTAATACTGGCTCCGATTCTCCAACCAATCTCTGATCCCCTCACTCGCGAACAAGACCCCAAGGTATTTAAACTCCTTCACTTGGGGTAAGGACTCATTCCCTACCTGAAGAAGGCACTCCCATCGGTTTCCTGCTGAGAACCATGGCCTCAGATTTAGAGGTGCTGATCCTCATTCCAGCAGCTTCACTCTCGGCTGCAAACTGATCCAGTGAGTGCTGAAAGTCACAGGACGATGATGCCATCAGGACCACATCATCTACAAAAACCAGTGAAGAGATCCTCAACCCACCAAACTGCAACCCCTCCCCACCCCAACTACGCCTCGATATCTTGTCCATAAATATTACAAACAGGATTGGTGACAAAGCGCAACCCTGGCGGAGGCCAACCCTCACCTGGAACGAGTCCGACTTACTGCCGAGAACACGGACACAACTCTTGCTTTGGTCATACAGAGATTGGACGCCCATACTCCTGCTGCCACTCAGTCTTTGACCATAGTTGATCTCCATGCAATGTTAAAGAATCAACTAAGACAGCCCCTCCACACCCAGAGCTTTCAGCATTTCTTGACGTATCTCATCAATCCCTGGGGCTTCGCCACTGTGGAGTTGTTTAACTACCTCAGTGATTTCCACCAGGGAAATTGACGACAATCCCCCATCATCCTCCAGCTCTGCCTCTTCCACAGAGGACGTGTCAGCTGGATTTAGGAGTTCCTCAAAGTGCTCCTTCCACCGCTCTATTACTTTCCCAGTTGAGGTCAACAACGTCCCATCCTTGTTGTACACAACTTGGACGATTCCCCACTTCCCCCTCCTGAGGTGGCGAACGGTATTCCAGAAGCACCTGGGTGCCGACCAAAAGTCCTTCTCCATGTCTTCTCCGAACTTCTCCCACACCCGCTGCTTTGCCTCTGTCACGGCAGAGGCTGCAGCCCTTTGGGCCCGTCGGTACTTGCAACTGCCTCCGGAGTCCTCTGGGATAACATATCTTGGAAAGACTCCTTCTTCAGTCGGACGTCTTCCTTGACCACCGGTGTCCACCAGAGTGTTCTTGGGTTACTGCCCCTTGAGGCACCTAAGACCCTAAGACCACAGCTCCCTGCCACAGCTTTAGCAATGGAAATTTTGAACATTGTCCACTCAGGTTCAATGCTCCCAGCCTCCACAGGGATGCACGAAAAGCTCCGCCGGAGGTGTGAGTTGAAAGTCCGTCAGACAGGGGCCTCCTCCAGACGTTCCCAATTTATCTGCACTACCCGTTTGGTCTTACCAGGTCTGTCCAGAGTCCTCCCCATCCCCTGACCCAACTCACCACCAGATGGTGATCAGTTGACAGCTCCGCCCCTCTCTTCACCCGAAGACAAAAACAAACGGCCTAATCAGATGAAACAATAAAAAAAAAATGATCATTGACCTTTGGCTTAGGGTGCTCTGGTACCACGTACATGTATGAACATGTTTGTTATGGACAATCCATGACTAGCATAGAAGTCCAACAACAGACCACCACTCTGGTTTAGATCCTCCCAATCATTCCTCTCCAAGTATCTCCATCATTGCCCACGTGTGCATTGAAGTCACCCAGCAGAAGTATGGAGTCCCCTACTGGAGCCCCACACAGGACTCCATTTAAGGTCTCCAAGAAGGCCAAATACTCAAAATTCTTGTTTGGTGCATATGCACAAACAACAGTCAGAGTTTTCCCCCCTATCACCCGCAGGCGTAGGGAGGCGACCCTCTCGTCCACCAGGTTAAACTCCAATGCAGCTGCACTCAGCCGGGGGCTTGTGAGTATCCCCACACCCACCCTGCGCCTCACACCCTGGGCAACTCCGGAGTAGGACAGAGTCCAACCTCTATCCAGGAGTATGGTACCAGAACCGAGACTATGCGTAGAGGTAAGCCCCACCAGATCTAACTGGTAACGCTCCACCTCCCGCACAAGTTACGGCTCTTTCCCCACAGAGAGGTGACACTCCAAGCCCACAGAGCTAGTCTCTGCCGCCCGGCTTTGGTCTGTCTGCCTATGGTCCCTCAGTGGCTAGAAATGGTGATGGGTGTAAACCGAGCCCTGGGTATTGTGCTCTGCCTTTGAGAAAATGAAAGCTCAGATGGGCCAATCTGGAATCTTAGGTTACCTCCCCTTTCTCTGCTTTCCCTACCTGAAGAATTTGGCCCACCTATGAAAGAGAGACATCATGGCTTTCAAAGGAGCAAAGTGGCAGTTGGTCAAGGCCACACCCCCATCCTCCACCTTGCCCCCCTCTCTCTTCTTCAATAGCTACATACACAGAAATGGCACGTCCTAGAGAGAGCTTTTTGTGGGACTGGCTCTAGTGGCTGTAATTCTGCCCCAAGGCTGAATTTTGGGAAAAAGACCAGATACAGCATTAGGGGACCACTAAGGTCTATATCGGGCGGCTGTGGCTCAGTGATAGAGCAGTTGCCTGCCAATTGGAAGGTAGGTGGTTCAATACCTGGCCCTGTCCCATGTCGAAGTGTCCTTGGGCAAGACACTAAACCCCGAGTTGCCCCCGATGCTGTGTCATCAGAGTGTGAATGTGTGTGAGTTTTTATCTGATGAGCTTGTAGGGCAGCCTTGCCCACAGTGTATGATTGTGTGCGAATTGTTCCTGTAGGATGTAAAAGTACTTTGAGTAGTCGTTAAAACTAGAAAAGTGCTATATAAATACAGCACATTTACATTTATATAAAAGAGACTTCAAATATGGTATTAGGGGACCACTAAGGTCTATATAAAAGAGACCTCATATACAGTATCAGGGGACCACTAAGGCCTATATAAAAGAGACTTCAGAAACAGTATAAGGGGACCCCTGAGGTTTATATAAAAGCAACTTCAGATACCTAATTAGGAGACCACTAATATGTATATAAAAGAGACTTCAGATACAGTATTAGGGGACCACTAAGGTCTACATAAAAGAGACTTCAGATACAGTATTAGGGGACCACTACGCTCTATATAAAAAGCATCCAAAAATCACAACACATTCTCACTCCCATCTTGTAAAATACACTTTGTTGTTGTTACTGACACTAAAAGTCTCCTTTAGCATCACATAACACGCTTTACCTTGGGCAAGACTATCGGCGTCCCTTTTGACGCTGTTAGGTTAAAGAAAAGCTCGTGGGTGGGCTTACAGTTCCCTGATATGCGGCAATAACAGGACGGTTAAGGACACACGCGGAACACAAACCCTGCTCTCCTGAGTGAAAGTCCTATGTTTGACCTATCCACCCCACTGACCAACCTCTCCAGGCTGACTTTCGTCCTTACATACTAATCCCTAAACCCTGTCTAGATGCTGCTCTCCCCAGTACGTTCCACACACGCCGAAGGGTGCTTTTTCCTTCGCATTAGACACTGACAGCCACTGTCAAACGTCCATATTGTACGCGTTCTGCAATATGTCAATATGTCAGGCAATATGTCATTGGACCTTTAAGACTGAAGACAGTTAGCGAGTTGACACAGTCAGATAAAACGTTTCACACCAGCGGGTATTAGGACTTGAATAAAATAATATATTAAGTAAATTAATTGTTGCTATTACTAATCAGCATATAAAGGATAATTTATATGGCCATGATTACAGAAACAATGAAATGAAAATATCAAGCAGCAGGCAACAGATAATTGTAGTGGTAATTGCTACACCAATAATGTCAGTGTTATCTGATTAATTATGATAATGTTGTTAAACCAGGCGGACACACTTGCTCACTCCTCTAAATCCCCCCCCCCTGTCTTTCTCACACTCTATGTGATATAACTTATATGCGAATGCTACTGAAATTCATGGATTAACATAACTATAATATTTGTTTGTTTTTCTTTTTTAATTATGCCGGCATTTATGTTTACCATAGTATACAGTACATTCTCTCTTTTTTTTTCACACACACACACACACGCACACGCACACACACACAAAAACACAATTCTGACAGCATGTTTGCAATAGAAAGTGTGTGTGTGTGTCTGTGTGTGTGTGGGTCAGGCCTGGTAAATGCAGATCAAATAGTTGTGGCTAATTGGGAGCTTTAATTTAATATGAAGCCGACTTACCCCCCCATCACACACACACACACACACACACACACACACACACACACACACACACACACCCACTTAATGTTATTACTTGTCATTCAGTCTATTTAACCAAGTCATAATTAGAGCCTAATACCCTTTATGATTAACAGTAAAAGCCTTTTTATTTTTATATTACCACACATAACGGTAATCCTTTTTAATTTCTATGTGTGTGCATATGTGTGAGACAGGGAGTTAAAACATTTTCATGTAATTGTTCCTGCATTTGTCTATAGAGAGCCTTTGACAACCTGTTTTGGCCGCCAGCGGGGTTACACCTTCGCCGCAGACCTCCTGAGAGTCTTTGATGTCCTGTTTGTCCACCTGAGGTGTTCCTCAGGTGGGCGAACGCCGCCCTGGGGTCCCCAAGTCCCATTGTCCTCAGTTCCCCAGTCTTTGAGTTCTTTTGTCCTTAGTTCCCCAACCCCGTCATTACTTGTTTCCCTCCCTGGGTTGACATTTTGCTTGAGCTAGCCACTGAAACCATGGCAAGGTAGGCCTAAAATAAAACTCTGCCAGTCAGCGTTTATGCCAAAACACTGATTAGGATATGATGACCTGTCATTCCTGTAACTCTATACATTACAACTGGTCAGCAAGCATGTTTTTTGTTATTTACGTGACTGACATCCAAAAAGTTCACTAAGGGACTGTTTATTTAACCCTTGTCTTGTCTTCCCGTCCACCAGGAATTTGTTGTCATTGTCAAATTTGAATATATATATATTTTTTTTATGTTTTGGACACTTTAAAATGTCTATGACACTTTGTTATAGTTCCTGTTTTTATCGGGGCTTTGTATCCTGTTTTATCGGGGCTTTGTATCCTGTTTTCTGTTATTCTTTTGTGTTTGTTCCCTGATCTGGTGTGTGTGTGTTGTTCTTCCCCGGTCTTGTGTTCCCTGAGTGTCGGTAAGTGCTGTTTCCTGTTTTATTTTGAAGTCGGGTTTCTGTCTTGTCCTGTTTTTGGTCCCGCTCTTCTGATTACCTGATGTTTTCCACCTGATCCCCTGCCCTCTTGTCACCTGCCTCTCGTTACCTTATTACCTCGTGTATTTAATGTCTGTGCTTCCCCTTGTCTCTGATCCTTCTGTATCGTTGTCTTGTTCAGTCTGCGTCTCTTCCTGGGAGTTGCTCCAGATTCTCCCCTTGCCTTGCCCTAGTCATCCTGTGTTTTCTCCCTTGGACCTTCGTTTGTGCAATAAACCTGCGTTTACCTGCTCCTGCCTCCTTGGGCTCTGCTTTTCTTAAATGAATGCTTAATAAACCTAATTTATATGACAATATACCTAATTTTTGAGTTTGAAAAAAAAGCAGAAATTATTAATTGTCTTGACTAATAGTTGCGATCAGAGGATGTTGAGTTAATCACAGACTGGTATCTGTCAAAGTTTAGTCAGAATATGTTTTTGAACCATTTAAAAAAAACATTTCTTTTCAAATTCTATAAAATTAAACACATTCCATTGACAAATTGACATTGAAGAATGTTGTATGGCTTCCATCCAACGTGCATGCATGTTATTTTGGGTAATCTGGTTGTAAGAAACCCATATTTGTGATGTAAAACTTTTAAAACGGGTCAAATTTGACCTGGGGACAACACAAGGATTAAGGGGCAACTGGAAGATTTTTGGAAACTTTAGTCAAAATAATTGACCCTCCCTTCGCTAGTGATACATTTTCTATGACCCTTCAAAATGATTGGGGAAGAAAGGCATGACCCGCTCCAATAATACTTATTACTTAATACCTTCTGTACTGGTTTGTGCTTGGCACAGATATCTTTTTATCTATTTATTTATATTATTCTTTTTAAAGCCATGAGATACATGACTAACCTCTGCCTTCCCATCTTACACTCCACTGTTAACATTGTTATGGAAACACAATTAGCATGGAGACTAAATACACACTTCCCATTAAGACCATTCAACAAAGTATACTGGGTAATAAAATTCAACACATGAACTTTGTCACTAGGCTTCCTTAGTCATTGTATATTTTAGCATAGGTAAAGCTGCCGAAGCTGAACATTATCCAAAATTCCATTTCTCAGAGAAGAGTAACATGGGAGCTTTCATGCTACCACTCCTGTCGTTTGCACAATTTCAAATCACCGAGACCCACAGGATATTTGAAGAGTAGCCTACGTACTGGTGCCAGAAATCACATTCAGATTCCAGAGGCATAGCGGAGTTTTCTCATTTGAGCCAAGGGGGGCAAAAACTAACTAATTGTAGCAGCTTTAGACCTGGCCTACCACTTGCGGAACACAGCACAAGCACATATGGACAAAACAAACATGTCAAATAAACATGTTTATTTTTAAAGCAGATTTTAAATCACATTGTAACAATTTAACAATTTGCCATTATGAAATCCAATCACGGCACGGCTTTCTTGGAACGCAATAGACACTTAAATTCAACTAAATTTGTCCCAGAGCGTCAAATATAGATGCCAAGAGTCCCGAAAAAGTGACACATAAATATGACGCCAAAGGGCTAGACACAACAGGAAACTTTTGGCATCAGAAACAAATGCCAAAGGCACCTGATAAAGCGTTGCTTTTTCATGCACTGGGAGTGACAATGTGTCGGTGTAATGATCGTGGATGGCTGCTAGCCGGCTGGGGGCTGACTGTGGATGTGTCCCCGGGGCTGTAATGATAGTGGATGGCTGCTAGCCGGCTGGGGGCTGACTGTGGATGTGTCCAAGGCCGGGGCTGTAATGATAGTGGATGGTTGCTAGCTGGCTGGGGGCTGGCTGTGGATGTGTCCCCGGGCCGGGGCTGTAATGATAGTGGATGGCTGCTAGCTGGCTGTGGGCTGACTGTGGATGTGTCTCGGGGGCTGTTGTCAGCTCTCATCCCGACTGAAGCCTTGCAGCGCCGGGAGACTGAGGCAGAAGACAGGGGTGTGCTAGCTGGCTAAATTACCATTAGATTAGTCGTCTATCTATACAGTTAACGTTACTGATGAATTTGTGGGTTAGCCCAGAGTTGTGAATCGTGGTCAAAACAATCATACTAACAATAACTGAGTGTGTTGAACAGTGTCGTAATTTTGCGTTACCCGCCAAGAATTATATTAGCATTAGCATTAGCTACTTGTCAACCAGCACTTTTACAGTAGTGTTCCCCGTACAGGTTGGGAGCGAAATTGTGCATTACTGTTACCATTATTCTTATGTCTCATTCCAACGAGTTAATGAACCACTGAAACGATTTTGGAAACATTATTTTAAGGTCCGAAAAGAATCTTTGGTGTTGGATTGATCGATATTGAAATCAATCAATCCGTATCAATAAATAACCTATCTGTTGTATAACTAAGATGATGTAATCAATGACACAGCAATGCCATGTGGCGGAAAAAAAAGTTGTATTAGGTTTAATGAGAACCCCCCAAAAAAAAAAAAAAAAAAAAGAATCAAGGTGTGTATCGAATTGTGGGTGAAAAGTCGTGATACGAACCGAACCCTAGGTTTGGTGTATCGTTGTGTTGCTGTGTGTGCATGGTAGCTATACCGTATTAACTGGATTAGCTGCGCCTGAGGTTTATAGCCGCGAATGTCAGTAAAAGCAACGCTCCGTGAAGAGATAATATATATCAGAAATTGATCACGGGTCCAGATAGATCGCCGTCGTGTGTGTGTGTATGTGTGCGTGTGTGTGTGTGACAGCAGCAGAGCAGCTAAGCTTATGCCCTGTTATTATTTGGGGGGAGGTTATCCCCCTAAGGTTGTTCTGACATGGCCGCTAATCTCTCTGCTTACTCTCCTTTTAATTTAATTACAGTTCCGTGTGTTAATATTTCATTAAAGTATTAGATAGAAGTTGTTTTAATCAGACCCAATGCTGCCACAGCAGCGTTCGTACAGCCTCATGTCGCGCTCTGTCCCTCCCTCGGCATCATCCGCTGTCTGCTTATCCGTTTGTTCTCTTGGGACTTTCTCATCCTTTCATCCGCTCTTCTGACAGAAGCTGACACACACACACACACACACACACACACACACACACACAGCTTGTTCTCTCCACAGGCCAGGGCAGATGTCTCTTGTCAATGTGCACAAGCGTCAAACGACCAGCTTGTCATATTTTCATATTTAACTATTCATCTCATTCTAATTTATGGAATTTCAGCACACACACACACACACACACACACACACACACACATACACACACTGTCAAATATTTAACATTAAGCATGAAAGGTTTCTTGCAGGACACTTGAAATATTTGCATTTTTATTATGACCTTTAGTGTAGCATGTATTAAGTCAAGGGACTCCTCTTCAAGTCTCTTAACCCTTGTGTTGTCTTCCCGTCAAAATTGAAAAGCAACACTTTTGTTGACGCTTTTTATCAATGTTCCTACCTTTTTCTTAGGTTTTTGTCCTTTTTTTCAACACTTTTTTCAATGTTTGCCAATTTTTTGACGTTTAACACTACGTAACACTAACTTATTAACTATTAACAGTTATTTTTTGGAATTTATGGTCATTAAAGGAAATTATACCTTGTTGGAGTTAGAAAAGCAGAGAATAGGAATTATTATTGTAATGATGTAATAATAATGAATATTGTGTTTTTTTTTCAAATGCTATAAAATTGAATAAGACACCCCAAAATGAATGAAAGTAGAGATTTGTACTTGCCAAAGAGCGTTGTGTGGAATCAATCATGTAATTTTGGGTAGTTAAAAAGAACATTGATATAGGAAAACTTGAGTTATCTGTCATCACACTTTATATAACAGAATGATAGTCACAGTTTAATTATTATTATTACTACTTTAGTTCTGTATTGTTTTCTTTGACTTCAAATAGGTGACACATAATAATTTAATTTATGCCTTAGTTACATTTTTGTAAAACAAATGACATGTTAGCATTGTGAACATGAATTTACAGAGCATTACATTGCTGTCATAAAACATTATGAAACATTACCTTACATCAGGTTATATTATATTAAATTATTGTGTTGTTCTGAATATAATATAGATCAGGTTATGTTATATTAAATGACTGTGTTATATAATATAACAACTATTACAATATGACTCCCGTGTTTCCATTCATTATTTTTAAAGATAAATAACACTTACTCGCATTAGTCTTGTCAAAGTTTTCCAGTGAGAGCCCACATCTTTTAGCTGTTTGTCAAGTAAAGGGAGACATTTTACATATTAAACATGAAATACTGCCATTAAAGCATGCCATTCATTTTATATTTATTGTATCATATCTAAGTATGATTTTAAGTGCAGGTGCATGTTTCATCCTGACATTTTGTGACACTGGTGATTCTTGGCAGGCTAGTCTCACATTGTCAGACCTACAGTATCTCCACAGTGCTGTGTCAGCGCTGGAGTATAGGTCTGGCTACACCGCTTATCTATTCTGGGATAGGGAAAAAAGGCTCTGGCTTGTTCATGTCTGTAAGCCAATCACAGCAGTCCTAGACAGTGCTAAGTCCTGGATGCAGCAATGTTGCCCTTGCAAAATAGATAGTGGTGATAGAAGAAGGGGAGGGACATCAGTCAAAGTGAGAGTCAGGCTTTATCCATGCAATGCAATAAATCCTCCAAACCATACGACAATATAGGTTGTTTATTCCTACCCTTTAATTCTACCCACAGATGAGATTGAGATAAATGAAGTTTGTTGACCATGAATTCCAAGAATAAGTGTAAAACCTATTATAAAACCAAATCAGGTTTTTTTTTTTTTAAAGCGCCAAAAGCAGGGAAAAAGCAACAAATAAATCAGAAAAAGCTTCAAAAACATAGGAAAAGCCCCCAAAAATATTCATTTTCAACTTTGACCTGGAAGGGCAAGTTCAGGGTTAACGGGAAGACAACACAAGGGTTAACACAAACATTGTCCACAGAGGTACAGGAAGCCAAACAATGTCCCAAAAAAGATGAAATGGCATGAAAATGTCATGGTTTTGGTCGTTTCCTCTGATACCAGGTGAAAACCCTGCAGTTAAGGGGGTTAGCTGCAGCTTATGCCCTGCAAAATAAAGACTTGGAGGAAACACAGCTGCTGGTCAGTTCTACATTGTATACTGATCACCAGAAGCACTAGTTGATGATAGATGGAGAGCCATGAATTTGTTAATATATCATTGATATCAATTGTTATTCATATTAATTACGTTTAACCATCTAACATTACGCAGCTATTTTTACAGTTAACTCACTGTGGCTCCATGCAATAACCCTTACTATTTACTTTATAAATATACAGTGTATTGAACTCAATACAGTAATGTTATATCTAAACCGGCTTTTTATACTGTACTTAATCCCCAATTATAAGTTTTACAACATTCAATAATTATAGTATGACTTTATGTACACTTCACAGAATGGTTTCCCCTGTATATAGTCTATCCTTGTGTAGTTTTCTGAAGATTGTTGTTGTTATTCGGTTTAAGTACATTGAGAACCACTAAACCAAATTTCTTTTTATTTTCTTTGTTATTAACATTATTATCATATTTTCCAACATTACTGTCACTTTTTCAATGTTGTGGGTTCCTTTTTAATGTTTTTTTTCAATGTTTTTTGATATTTTTTATTTAAATTAGCGCTTATTTTGACGGCCCATTTTTTGTGACAAAAAAAACTGAAAATGGGTCAGTTTGACCCAAGGACAACATGAGGGTTAAAGCCCATGTTGCAGGATGACCACCACAGTTAATTATATGGTACATAAAGCATTCAAGATATGTATATCATTTTAAATGTCTCCAAATAGTGTTAAAGGCCATTTTTGGTCGTTTTTGGTATTAACAGTTTTTTTAACGCAGTTTGGAGATGACGTCACGTTGGGGAGAGTAGCCTAAGCCTAGTACTAGAACTATGGCCACTGACTGGGATGAGGAAGTGGTGGAAAGAACCACTACGTGTTTTTACTGTCAGTGAATAGCAACGAGGGAAAGTCAATGTTTTCTTTCTATCTAGTGACAGTGACGATCTAGAAATAGAAGGCATCATGCTAGCTATGGGCTAACTTGCCGAAATCCCCCTCCCAAATAATCCCTTTTAAATCTGCCCCCGACGTTGGAAACACATTTCTGATTACATATCCCACGTTTTGACGGCAGCCTTGACTAGACAAGCTCCAGTAACGGCATATGTGCCTAGTGTTTACTTTCTAAGCGTTCACCTCCTACTCCGGCGAAACTGTTGTTACAAACGTAGCCGCCGTTAGTCTGTGTTGCTGTGTTTGGCCCGTGCTTGTGTGGACGGTGTCCTCCCATGTAAAACTGCGGTGGAGAGCTTGTGCTGTAGGGAAGTTAGTGCGTTTTGGTTGCTGGTTGAGGACCTCACTCAGAATCCAGGATTTGAGATACGCTGCCAACTTAAACAGTGATAGATGACTAGAGATGTGTTGCATAGACAATAAACATGCATGGAAAACAGGAATGAAATGAAGTTTCCAACATACTTGTCCCTAGGCAATACCGGCACACTGCGTAAAGGCAGGCTGTAAAAAAAAGTCTTGACAGTAATTATTTTTCACAGTATACTCAACAGTACAAGTATTTGTACACTGTTGTATTCTTCAAACGGTTCATGTCCGAGTCTTTGTCTGTGAGGTTGAAACCTCCACACAGGTCCAGGCTTTCGATGTGCGGCAACCCTTGAATAACGTAGCTCAGGCTTGAAAATAATGGCCAGGATCTCCTGGAAAATGTGTGTCTCCATTTCAAACATGCTTTTAGCAGTTGATTGTGGGCGACAATACTGTTGTGGTTAGCTTGCTGAAACTCTACTGCCAAAGTTACAGACTGGCTCGCCAATGGTAGCTAACGTCCACTAGCATACGTACAGGCTAACTATAGCCAGTTAGCTTTGTGTGAAATGTAACAAAAACCCACCCATCTCGTACAAGTAAAGCTTAATATTTCATTCAATAAAATTATGGTTCTAAAGGTGTTGTGGTTGTGGATATTTCTGTTGCCTGTTTGTACATTTATGTTGCTGTTTCCTGTTTTGTTTATTGATTGTTGTGATTGCGTATCATTCTGTGGATTGTCTATTTTTCTGTGTATGTGTATTTTTCTGCTTATGGTGTAAGGTTTTGTTATTTCCTGCTATGATTGTGTATTAGTTCTGTAGCCCGTGTTTCCTCCCTTGTCTTGTCTAGTTGTAGTTCCTGTCTTATGTCTTCCCGTGAGTGTCTCAAACAACATTCCCATCCAAGCTGTGTTTCACTTTCCCTCCAATATTATTATAAACATAATAAAGACACCTGGACTTGGTCGAGAACAGAAACCATATTTGGCAAGACCAGTGGCCGAGACCAAGACGGGCTTTGGTCTGTCGTCTCCCCAATGGGACGTAATGCAATGCATTGTGGGGGAAAGGAGAATCATTGCAAACCACTGTAAAATAGTAACAACCTTTCATATTCTATTGCTTTTTGTGATATCCATTGTATTTGATGTTGTTGGGTAACAGTTTAAATGTTATAACCAACAAGCAAATTACGCATATCCGTTGGAAAATGAACCCTGCAACACGGCCTTTAAATTGAAACTTTGTCTATAAATAATCTAGACCCCATGAGGTTTACTGTTGCGTATGAAATTCATCACACTCCTTAGGCCTACCAGAGGGTGATTGGTGCCATTGATTGCACCCACACCCCCATTTCGAACGAAGGCGATTTCATTAATCGAAAATCATTCCACAGCATCAAAGTTCAGGTAAAGCATCATGGATAGGCTACACGTTTGGTCATACTGGTAAAGGAGTTGTCCTTCTAATGCACTTTAATGTTCCCCTCACGTTAAAGCTGTTATGTGGATGGATTTTAACAAAATCTTATGCAGATGACTTGTGACCATCAATGCTTGGTTACCAGCATTGAGGCAAAGTGGCCCGGTCGGTCCATGACTCCCGGATCTTTAGGGAGTCTGCACTGTGCCACAGATTAGAGCAAGGTATGGCAATTTTAGGTAATATTTTGTATTGCATGTTGCAATACTAATATTAATCTAATAATATACATCGTCAGGGCTCTTCAGTGGAGTGCTGGTAGGGGACCGAGGGTACACCTGCAAGGCCTTTTTTGAAGAACCCCCATCCTGACCCGAACACAGGGCCACAGAATGCTTTTAATGTGGCCCTTAGCAGAACAAGGGTCAGGGTCAAGATGACTGCCTGCGTGGCCTCTGAGTGGCCCCAGACCAGGCTTGTCAAATCGTGACAGCCTGTCGTGCTCCACAATGTGGCCTCAATAAGAAAGTAAAGAACCCCACTTGTCATCCAGTAACGCCCAGATGTGGTAGACCCCATCACCCTTGACTACCCTACTGGCAAGGCCATGAGAGAGGCCACTACACAGTTTAAGTTTTTGTTTAAGACTAGAACATGATTTTTTTACTTTTCATTTGGGATATTTTGGTTTCATAGTATTTGAGCTATACAGATTTTCTTTAATCACATTCTGATTAATGGAGTGATAAAAAAGAGAAATCCAAAGTGCCCTCTTTAAAAACTTTGGACTCTAATATGTTGACAAAATGAAACAAGGATTAGACTGACAATCCTTGTTTCATTTTGATTGGATTTCTTAATCCAATGTTCTGATTTCCAGAAATGTATGCACATATTTTACAACTTAATGCATCATTTTCTCATTGAAGCATATATTTACAGGAAACTAGTAATGAAAACAGTATTTTACGTAATTTTAGTTATCAACTGGGGAGGTTTCATGTTGATATATTATCCCTATTCACTGGGGTGTCTCTCCCTTAACCCCTTCTGTTTTCCTTGGGTTGATTCAACCCATCCATCCATCCATCTTCATCCGCTTATCCGGTATCGGGTCGCGGGGGCAGCAGCTCCAGTAGGGGACCCCAAACTTCCCTTTCCCGAGCCACATCAACCAGCTCCGACTGGGGGATCCCGAGGCGTTCCCAGGCCAGGTTGGAGATATAATCTCTCCACCTAGTCCTGGGTCTTCCCCGAGGCCTCCTCCCAGCTGGACGTGCCTGGAACACCTCCCTAGGGAGGCGCCCTGGAGGCATCCTTACCAGATGCCCGAACCACCTCAACTGGCTCCTTTCGGCGCAAGGAGCAGCGGCTCTACTCCGAGCTCCTCTCGGATGACTGAGCTTCTCACCCTATCTCTAAGGAGACGCCAGCCACCCTCCTGAGGAAACCCATTTCGCCGCTTGTACCCTGGACCTCGTTCTTTCGGTCATGACCCAGCCTTCATGACCATAGGTGAGGGTAGGAACGAAAATTGCCCGGTAGATCGAAAGCTTTGCCTTCTGGCTCAGCTTCTTTTCACAACGGTGCGATAAACTGAATGTAATACCGCACCAGTTGCTCCGATTCTCCGACCAATCTCACGCTCCATAGTCCCCTCACTCGCGAACAAGACCCCAAGGTACTTAAACTCCTTCACTTGGGGTAAGGACTCACTCCCTACCCGAAGAAAGCACTCCATCGGTTTCCTGCTGAGAACCATGGCCTCAGATTTAGAGGTGCTGATCCTCATCCTAGCCGCTTCACACTCGGCTGCGAACCGATCCAGTGAGTGCTGGAGGTCACAGGCCGATGACGCCATCAAGACCACATCATCTGCAAAAGCAGCGATGAGATCCCGAGCCCACCGAACTGCAACCCCTCCCGCCCGACTACGCCGATATCCTGTCCATAAATATTACAAACAGGATTGGTGACAAAGCGCAGCCCTGGCGGAGGCCAACCCTCACCTGGAACGAGTCCGACTTACTGCCGAGAACCCGGACACAGCTCTCGCTTTGGTCATACAGAGATTGGATGGCCCTGAGAAGGGACCCCTCACCCCATACTCCCGCAGCACCTCCCACAATTTCTCCCGGGGGCGGTCATACGCCTTCTCCAGATCCACAAAACACATGTAGACTGGTTGGGCATACTCCCAGGCCCCTCCAAGATCCTTGCAGAGTGAAGATCTGATCCGTTGTTCCACGGCCAGGACGGAATCCACATTGTTCCTCTTCAATCCGAGGTTCGACTATCGGCCGAACCCTCCTTTCCAGCACCTTGGAGTAGACTTTACCAGGGAGGCTGAGAAGTGTGATACCCCTGTAATTGGCACACACCCTCTGGTCCCCTTTTTGAATAGGGGAACCACCACCCCGGTCTGCCACTCCTTAGGCACCGTCCCAGACTTCCACGCAATGTTGAAGAGGCGTGTCAACCAAGACATCCCCTCCAACACCCAGAGCTTTCAGCATTTCTGGACGGATCTCATCAATCCCTGGGGCTTTGCCGCTGTGGAGTTGTTTGACTACCTCAGCGACTTCCACCAGGGAAATTGACGACAATCCCCCATCATCCTCCAGCTCTGCCTCTACCACAGAGGGCGTGTCAGCTGGATTTAGGAGTTCCTCAAAGGGCTCCTTCCACCGTTCTATTACCTCCCCAGTTGAGGTCAACAACGTCCCATCCTTACTGTATACAGCTTGGATGATTCCTCGCTTCCCCCTCCTAAGGTGGCGAACGGTTTTCCAGAAGCACCTTGGTGCCGACCGAAAGTCCTTCTCCATGTCTTCTCCGAACTTCTCCCACACCCGCTGCTTTGCCTCTGTCACGGCAGAGGCTGCAGCCCTTCGGGCCCGTCGGTGCCCTGCAACTGCCTCCGGAGTCCTCCGGGATAACATATCCCGGAAAGACTCCTTCTTCAGTCGGACGGCTTCCCTGACCACCAGTGTCCACCAGGGCATTCGTGGGTTACCGCCCCTTGAGGCACCTAAGACCCTATGACCACAGCTCGCCGCCGCAGCTTCAGCAATGGAAACTTTGAACATTGTCCACTCAGGTTCAATGCCCCCAGCCTCCACAGGGATGCCAGAAAAGCTCAGGTGTGAGTTGAAAGTCCGTCGGACGGGGGCCTCCTCCAGACGTTCCCAATTCACCCGCACTACCCGTTTGGGTTTACCAGGTCTGTCCAGAGTCTTCCCCCACCCCCTGACCCAACTCACCACCAGATGGTGATCAGTTGACAGCTCTGCCCCTCTCTTCACCCGAGTGTCCAAAACATACGGCCTCAGATCAGATGAAACGATTATAAAATCGATCATTGACCTTTGGCCTAGGGTGCTCTGGTACCACGTACACTTATGAGCATCCCTATGTTCGAACATGGTGTTTGTGATGGACAATCCATGACTAGCACAGAAGTCCAACAACAGACAACCACTCTGGTTTAGATCAGGGAGGCTGTTCCTCCCAATCACGCCTCTCCAAGTATCTCCATCATCACCCATGTGTGCGTTGAAGTCCCCCAGCAGAACTATGGAGTCCCCTACTGGAGCCCCATACAGGACTCCATTCAAGGTCTCCAAGAAGGCCGAATACTCCGAACTCTTGTTTAGTGCATATGCACAAACAACAGTCAGAGTTTTCCCCCCCATCACCCGCAGGCGTAGGGAGGCGACCCTCTCGTCCACCGGGGTAAACTCCAACGCAGCGGCGCTCAGCCGGGGACTTGTGAGTATCCCCACACCCGCCCGGCGCCTCACACCCTGGGCAACTCCGGAGTAGGACAGAGTCCAAACCCTATCCAGGAGTACGGTTCCAGAACCGAGACTGTGCGTAGAGGTAAGCCCCACCAGATCTAACTGGTAGCGCTCCACCTCCCGCACAAGTTCCGGCTCCTTCCCCCACAGAGAGGTGACGTTCCACGTTGATTCAACCCATTTTCTAATAATTTCAATATCAGAACTTTGGGTTTCTTTCAACCAATACGTTTCAAACCATAAAAAGAAACATGTATGGTAGTGTAACATGCTCTTCACTAGTTAAATAAACAATCATTTCACTACTTTCATTGAATTGAGATATTTTATTCACTTATATAGCAGGTTCAAAAATCAATAACTAAGTTACAAATTGGTGAAAACCCCCACAAAAGACTCAGTAAAAACTTTTTGGGAAAAGTCACAAATATTGGAAATTGACCAAAACGTAGAAAAAAAGACCCACATGAATATATATCTTGTTGTGTTCTCTCTTTCCTAGGAACACACAAAGATGTCAGTGTACGTTTGTGTCATTGATTAATGCATTAAATCATGTACTACCTTCTTTTCAAATTAAAGCTTTTCTATCTCCAGGCTAGTTTTCTTTATTAAAAGCTTCTTATGTTCCATATCCAGCTCCAGGGTTCTTTTGTACAGGGCCGTCACATTGTCTGCTCCAACCTGAAACAAATAAAGTACATTGTCCGTTTGCAAGGCACACTTGGAGAAAGTTGAAGGTGTTAATTTGACTACTGTGTTTCAAAGTTCATTGCTTACCACGTCTTTGTCTTGGCATTGACGTAGGGGTGGAATAAGTTTCTCTTCCTGTTCCTGCTGTGTTTAACACCATTGCAATTTCATCCATTGATTCATATTTGAAATACGAACTTTAAGGACTTTTGCCTCATGTTCATACCACCACCATTAGCAAGTCATTACAGACAGTTCAATCACAGCCACATGTTCACACACTCTCATCTGTGTTGCAGGTGATAAACAAACTCAAAAGTGTACCCCCAACGCGCTCTCTGAGCAGGCAGACACAGTTTCATCATCTAGGACCTCCACCTGAGAACATAAAAGGCCTATTTGATCAATATTCAGCAACCACATACAGTACGGCATACATACTGGCGTATGACTATTAGTTTCACTGTTACTTCTGTATGGCACAGTGGGACAACAGTGGGTGGTGGCAGCAACACCACTGTATCTCTTGTCACTGCAGAGCACAGTAATACATTTCACTCCTACAATATTCATAAATAATTGTTGAATGAACATGGTCACGTAGATTAATTGAAACATACCCTGTACGTATGCCTGGGTTTATGAGCTGCTGCCACCAGGGTCAGAAGAAATGCCCCCTTCCACTCCTTCCATCAGGGCACGACCCAGATTGCTAGACAGGGCCAACTCCTAAACAGGAGTGAAGTCCTGTGGGGGAGGGCCCCCTCCAGTCTTTTTTGCCCCATGTTTCTTCCTGTTGGCTGCAAGCAATGCCATTATTCCATAGGCCCTTTGCAATATCCTACAAAAGGGTCTTACCCCGCAATTCAACCTTGTACTTGTTGGCCTTAAAATATGTGCAAGTATTGCCTACTGCTACTTACCAGTTTGAATTATGTTTAAATAATTATTTTTTTATCAAATCAAAAGAACTTTATTTTTACTGTGAGGGAACTTCATTTGTGGTCAGGCACATTCAAACACAACATACAACAATACATAGTCTGTATTAATTATACCAGAGAATAAATAAATGCTAAATAATAAATTACTAAAAGAAACTAAAAACCCTGGGGGTAGGAGTGAAGGGGTGGGTTGGGAGAATAGGTCATAGTCTGTGTCGATCAATGGGGGGGATCCAACAGTCGGAATCTCCTTCCTGAAGGTAACAGATAGTACTGGTTGTTGAGATCATGGGTGGGGTCCGATTAAATGACCTGATGGCGTGTTTCTCAAGTATGGCTATGAGAGTGGTGTGGGGTTGTCCAATGATCTTCCCGCTCATCTTTATGATTCTTTTGAGGGGATATTTGTTCAACTCAGTCAGGGAACCAAACCATGACATTATGCTGAAGGTGAGGTTGTATTAGAAGAAAGAGTTATGAAATGACTGGACTTGTTGACCTGCAGTAGCTTCCGAAGAAAGTACGGGTGTTGTTGGCATTTCTTGAAGATGCGGTCTTTGTTATTTTTAAAAGTCATTGTGATTAATAATTAGATCAAGGTAGTTATACTTTTCCAGTCTCTCTGTTGTCAGGCCATCTACCTGAAGAGCAGGGGGGCTGGTGGAATTGGTAGAGGAGCGCCTGAAATCTATGTCCATCTCTTTGGTTATAGAAATGTTCAGGGTTATGTGGTTATCCCTGCGCCAGAGACAGAAGTTGTCCGCCACAGATTGCAGTCACTGCTCTGAGCTGATGGTGTCCACAATGACTGTGTCATCGGAATACTTCAGGTATATAGTGTCTGGAGTCCTGCAGTCATTTGTGTATGGCGTTAACAAAACTGGGGAGATCACAGAGCCTTGAGGACAACCTGTGGAGACGGTTCTGACTGTGCTGCAGTGTCCGTTAAATCTCACCAGCTGCCGTCTGTCTGTGAGGAACGAGAGAACCCACACTGTCAGGTGTGGGCTGACACCCAGTTTCTGGAGCTTTTGGCCCAAGAGGTGAGGCAGCACCGTTTTGAATGCACTTGAGAAGTCAAACACCAGCCTGGCAAAGTTCCCTGGTTTCTCCAGGTGCATATGTCACACACCCGGGAAGCTGGTGCGTCCGTTTAAAAAACAATTATACCAGCAATATTCTTTCCACTGACAAATACGGAACCAGACAATTTGTAAAAAGTCAAACAATATACAAAACACTTCCTTTCCCCACACTCCGAGAGGACAGCTGGAAGACTTTCCTTCACTTATCTGCACTCATGCGTTGTCTCCTCATTTGGGTGGCTGCAGTCCCCCTGTTGCTTCAGGCTTAGTTAGTTAGGTCTGAGAGTTAAAGGGGGAGGAGCTTCAGTCTTGTCAAGAGGGTATATATATAAAACAGTTCATGCAATAAAAACAGTTCATGCAATAAAACCCAGGCAAACTGCATGTTTTATTTTGCTTGCTAACATTAAGACTCTAAAAACACATGCCATTAATCTATCCAGCACAAAACACAGCAATACACCATCTAGTTAGTAATACATAAGCTCATATACAATCACCCACTTTTGACATTTCCCCCCCTCTTTAATGGTGGTCGTCCCGACCAGCTACTCACTGTGATACCGAGCTGGGGACAAACCCAAATTGGGGCGCCTAGAGCGGCGTATAATCAGCGGGCTAACCTCCCCTTGCTGGGCTGCTAATTCTACTGTAGGGTCAGGTGGTTGGTCCAACACTGGGTCTTGTTCAACAGGTGGCAGGTGATGGCCAGTTGCCATCAATCTAGGCAGCCAACATGTTGGAGGGGGCATGGGTTCCGTTGGAAAGGACACGGCAGGTTGCAGTTCCTCTGGTTCCTGCCTGTATTGTAACAGATCCAAGGTGCTTCCTTACCTTCCGGCCGGAGTATGTAGACCGGATGGTCCTCCCGGAGCCGTTTTACCACCACATACGGTTCTGGGACCCACCGCAAGTTCAGCTTCCCCTTCGCCCTCCTGCGGAAGTTTCTGACAAGCACTCGTTCTCCGGGAAGCAATGGCGCCAATTTAGCTCTTCTGTCGCATCTGGTCCGATCCCGGTCCTGCCATTGTTGTGTATGCCTGGTTACCGTCTGGTAGGTATGATTCAAAGCTTCTTGGTGTTTCTTCACCCATCCCGACAGAGTATGGGACTCAGTTATAGGCTTTAGACCAGCTACCCAGTCAACAGGCAACCTGGCATGCCTCCCAAATACCACATAGTGTGGTGTCATTCCAGTGGTACTATGTATGGTGTTATTATATGCCTGTACAAGAGCGGGGAGTCGACTTGGCCACTGTGCCTGACTTATTTCTTCCAAGGAGTTTAACAGCCCCAACAGAGTCTGATTGAACCTCTCACATGCTCAGTTTCCCTGAGGGTGACAGGCGGTAGTACGGCTCTTCTGACAGCCGTAGAGTTGACACAGTTCTTTCATCAATGATGACTCAAATGTCGCCCCCCGATCCGTCAGGATTCGTTCGGGACAGCCGAAGGTCTGGATAAGGTGGTTGTACGGGGCCTGGGTTGTGGTATTCACTGACTGGTCTCTTGTAGGCACTGCAAGGGCATACTTAGAAAATAGGTCCGTTACGACTAGTATGTCGGGGTACTTGTCCTCAGACCACCCCAGGGAAAGATAGTCTATCCCCACCCTTTCAAATGGGTAACTAGTCAAAATGGGTACAAGGGGAACCCTTAACTCTGGCCCAGCTTTGGCACAGACGCATTGCGGGCAGGCAGCTGTCCACTCTCTACGTCCTCTGTCATCCTTGGCCAATAGCAACGCTGTCGCAAGGTGGTGAGGGTCCTTTCTCCGCTTGGGTGTCCCATCCTGTTGTGGTACGTCCCCCACACCTCCCTAGTTTCTTGTTTGGGGACCACCACCTGAAAGACCTCTTCCCTGGACCCTGTCTCCTGGTGTAGCCGCCCTAGGATGCCGTCTCGCAAAACAAGGTTGTCCCATTCTCGCTGTAGTTGTTTCGCATATGAAGACCTCAGGTTGTCAGCCTCAGGAGGAGGCAGTCCCTGCTCTTTCCGCTGTCGTATCTGCATTAGTTCCGGGTCTTCAGCCTGTCGGTCTGCCCAGGACTATTCTTCCACCACCACTCTGCTGACAAGGGATGGCATTGGGTCCTGCAGTTCCGGTAACCTAGAGAGAGCGTCTGCATTTTTATTTTGGTTACCAGGTCTGTACTTTATGACATACTTGAAGTTTGCCAGCTGGGCTGCCCATCGCTGTTCCACTGCACCCAGACGAGCAGCATCGAGATGGACCAATGGGTTGTTGTCTGTGAACACAGTAAATTCAGCTCCATACAGATAGTCTTTGAACTTCTCGGTGACGGCCCATTTCAAAGCTAACAGTTCTAGCTTAAAAGAGCTAAAGTTCTGATCATTTCGCTCTGTTGGCTGTAGGCTACGGCTGGCATAGGCGATCACTCTCTCCCTTCCCCCCTGCACTTGAGCCAATACCGCCCCCAGACCATCTAAACTGGTGTCCGTGTATAGGCTAAATGGTTGGGAAAAGTCTGCGTAGCCCAGCACAGGGGTGGTAAGTAAAGCTTCCCTAAGCTGGTCAAAGGCTTGTTGACATTCAGGCGTCCATGTGATTGGGGCGTTCTTACTGTTTGTGGCAGTGCCGTGTGTTAGAGCATTTAATGGGGTGGCTATTTTAGAAAAGGCAGGTATGAACCGCCGGTAGTACCCTGCGAAACCAAGGAAGGATTTTACCTGCTTCACGGTCTGAGGGATTGGCCAGCCCCTTACCGCTGTAGTCTTTGCTGGGTCAGTAGCCACACCCTGCTCGCTGATAACATGCCCCAGGTAAGTCACCTCACGCTGGAACAGGCGGCACTTTGCCGGTTGGAGTTTCAACCCGTGCTCGTGGAGGCACCGGAACACTTCCTCCAGGTGGCGCAGGTGACTACTGAAATCAGGAGAGAACACAACCACATCATCCAAATATATCAGCAGGGAGTCATTTACTAAGTTGCCTAGGCAACGTTGCATTAGTCGTTGGAATGTAGCAGGGGCATTACACAGTCCAAATGGCATCCGGTTGAATTCATACAACCCGAATGGAGTTGTAAAGGCAGTTTTTTCTCTGTCCATTGGATGCATTTCGACCTGCCAATACCCACTTGCCAGATCCAAGGTGGAATACCATTTGGCAGATTTAAGTCCAGTCAACGCCTCCTCAATCCGGGGCAATGGGTAGGCGTCTTTGTGGGTGAGCGCATTAAGTCTCCTGTAGTCCACGCAGTACCGCCAACTTCCATCCTTTTTCTTCACCAACACAATTGGAGCTGCCCAAGGGCTCGCATTCTCTTACCACTCCGCCCGTCAGCATATTCTGCAGCAAGGTCCTCAGTTCTGTGTATAGACTTGGGGGGACAGGCCGGTACCGCTTGTGACTGGGGGGTGCTGAGCCCGTGGGTATTTGATGTTTGACCACACCGGTACAGCCAAAATCTTCATCATGACAAGCAAAGGTTTTTGACCACTTATGTAACAAATTTGTCACCTCACCCTGTTGGTCTGGTGTCAGGCCATCTCCCTGTAGAGCCAGTGCTGGGTGTGGTCCGGTCACGTCTTCCACTCCAATGCGCCTCACCTCAACCACATCTGCTATCACGCTGTTAAGAACCAGCTCCTGCTCCCCCTGAATGTCAGCCATAGCCACTTCTGTCACTTGGGCCAACGGCTGTCGCTGGGGAATCTCCACAGAATATGGGTTAGGGTTGCACAACCGTACAGGGACTCTTCCGTCACATACCACAGCCAACGTGCGGCCCACGCACCACTCTGCATCACTGTCTGGGAGAGATTCGATCATCACATTGCAGTTCTGTTTTGGAGCACCTTCAGTTACCTGTGTCCACACCAGCATTTCTGTCTGCTGCGAAATTATCACTGGCTGTTGACTCGGAAGCTCTCCTCCGGAGATCCGGCGACACTCTGCAAAGGCTCTAACCCAAGCCTGGCCCTGGACAAGTGGCATGGTGGTCTTAAAAGCAGCTAACCCTGGGTGGTACCCTTGGGTAAGAGCAGACCAGAAAGGATTATTAATATTCATACCAAGTATACCCTTGGCGGGCCCCAAACACTTATCGTTCACAATTATTACCCCTTTTGCACATGGATGCTTCCTAATCGACAGTCGACTAAAGCGTAGCCAATATAGGGAATCTTCAGGCCATTTGCTGCCCGTAGAGTCAACCAAGGGGCCTCTGCAGTATTAGTAGAACAGGTACCTGCTAGGTATTTTTTAAACAAACTCTCACTCAGAAGAGTAACCTGCGACCCTGTATCTAACACAAATGGCACTGCCTTTTCATTCATCTTTATAACATCGGGGCTCTCACCAATCAATGCCAACCTCTCCTATAGCACAGACCCTTCCTCTTGTCCAACAGCCCCCACTACTTGGCCCTCAGTGGTAGGGGGGATTAAAAATCCCGCCGCCTGGACGGTCTACGCGGGCACCAGCGTTGCACATGTCCAGCTTCGCCACAGCACAAACAAATGGGCCGACCCTCTGTATCCCACTGGTAGGCCGACCTAGACACTTGTGGCCTTGCCCGAGGCACATACGCTGGAACCGCCGAACTGGTTGTGGGTCGGCCGCTCAGGGCTAATGACGCTTCCCTTGTCAATTGCGTCCTGACCTCTTCCATTAGGTTGGCTGAAAGGGCCTTCATCTGCTCTCGCACCTCGCCCATCAGGTCCTGCTGCAGTTCATCTCGTAGCTGGCTTTTCACTTGTTCCAAGTTAGGTCTTTCATCTTGTACTTGTGGGGCTGTAATTCTATGGGACATAGTAATCTCTTCTCCCTCTTGTAGTTCTCGTTCCAAAGCCCGTGCCTCTCTACAGGCTGCACTGAAGGTCAGATGCTCATCCCGCCGGAGCTGGCGGCTCAACTCCTGTTTGATGGGTCCAGCACGTAACCCCACCATCAGTTGGTCCAACAGCAGGTCCGCTCCGTCCTCTATCCCACCTGTATCTTGTTCCTGCCATCTGGAAAGAAATTCTCTCAGTCTTAATATATAAGCACTCACAGACTCTTCTGCTCGCTGTCTACAATTAAAAAAAGCTGCTCTCAACTGTGCTTTAGTGGTTGGTTTAGCGTACAGGGTTTGTAGCTGCTGTAATACCTTGGCTTTGGTGTCCTTAATTGCGGGTAGCACAAGAAGCAATTCCCGCTTAGCATCCTCTTCTAAAGCCCCTAGCAAGAAATCTGCCTGCTGTTTTTCAGTTAGTCCTTGAGCCCTTAGCATGGCCTCCACCTCAACCCTCCAATCCCCAAATTTATTTCTATCTCCAGCAAATTTTGGTATCCACGCAGCCCCCATAAACCATGGCATAACAAACTGAGCCATAATGGCTGGACTCTGGCTACACCCTACTGGTGGATAATAACTAACACTTGGTGTCTGGTCCATATTTGTCAGTGGAGCTGGTATCCTGCCGACAACGCCAAAAATGTCACACACCCGGGAAGCTGGTGCGTCCGTTTAAAAAACAATTATACCAGCAATATTCTTTCCACTGACAAATACGGAACTAGACAATTAAATTGTAAATGTAACGCTTTATTCTCAAACAGATTAAAAGTTGTAAAGCAGCTAAAAAAATACTAGTAATAAAAGTTAAGAAACTGTATTGAGAGCGATCTCCTTGCCGCTAGTCCCCAGTGTCCGTAACAGTCTACAGTTATGTTGATCTCAAGATCCGGCCAATTCCGCCCAGGGAAGCCTTGGTCTTCCTTTCTTTGCACCTGCCCGCGTCGCGTTTTCCACCCGGCCGACACTGAGGGATAACAAAAGGGAGCTCTCAGTCAAACAATATACAAAACAGTTCCTTTCCCCACACTCCCAGAGAACAGCTGGAAGACTTTCCTTCACTTATCTGCACTCATGCGTTGTCTCCTCATTTGGGTGGCTGCAGTCCCCCTGTTGCTTCAGGCTCTAAGGACGTAGTCCAGTCTGCACCACGACACGTTCACCCGCACTTCTGACGACTTGTCCCAACAACAACTGTTCCAGCTCGGCTCAGTTTCCACTGTCCTCCGTGTGGTAGTTGGTCTCTGCTCTCCTCTTCAGCGTTCTCCCAGCTCTTGTGTTCCTTCCCCTTTTCACTGATAAAATCACCCTACTACACCTGCTTCCCATTAAGCTGAGGTGCTCACACCTGTCCTGCATTGAGCTAGTTAGTTAGGTCTGAGAGTTAAAGGGGGAGGAGCTTCAGTCTTGTCAAGAGGGTATATATAAAACAGTTCATGCAATAAAAACAGTTCATGCAATAAAACCCAGGCAAACAGCAAGCAAAATAAAACATGCAAACATTAAGACTCTAAAAACACATGCCATTAATCTATCCAGCACAAAACACAGCAATACACCATCTAGTTAGTAATACATAAGCTCATATACAATCACCCACTTTTGACACATATGAACGTTGTGCAGCAGCGTCATAACTGCACCATCAATGCCTCTGTCCTTCCTGTAGGCTAATTGAAGTGGGTCAGTAGAGCCACTCAACGCCACCTGAAGTTTGGGGAGAATGAGCCTTTCGAAGCTCTTCATCTCTAATGAAGTCAGGGCAACTGGGCGAAAGTCATTATTGCCGGTGGAGTTGCTGTGCTTGGCTACGGGACAGATGATGGAAGACTTCCAGAGGGCAGGGATGGAGTGCTGAGTGCTTTTTCCTGAAATTCTTCTTTATTCTTTTGTAATCCAAGGTTTTGAGGGTACAATGTATTCTGTCACTATCTGTGGCCTCCTCCAGACTAGCTGCTTGAGTGAGTACCTGCCAATAAGTATACTCAAAACAGTCCTGCAAAGCTTTGGTACATGAGCCGTCACCCCCTTTTGTTTAAACTGGGTTTTATATGCAGGTATGAGGTGTCTTACATTATGATCAGCAGTGCTCAGGGGATCTTTTTTCCTTGTTTTACATGCATTTTTCACATAACCATAACACACATCAACAGTGTTGTTGCCCCTGGTGGTGCATTTAAAGTACTACTGAAATGTGAGTAATGGTTTAGCCAGTCTGCAGGAGTTAAAATCCCCCATGATAAATAGAGGTGAGTTAGTTAGGTCAGTTTGTTATTATCTCTGTTGTGCGTGCATCAATGCCTCAGGGCGGGACATGAACAGCTATTATGGTCACTTGGCCAAACTCAAGGGTCTAAAAGAGGATCTTTGTCTAAAAGATACACATAGTAGTTCCACGTCTGGTGTGCAGCATGTTTCTCTGATGTTGGCCGATCTACTCCACGCTTTATTTACATATAAGGCCGCCCCCGTGCTTTTTCCACTGCTAGGGCAGTCTTTGTCCGACCAAAGTGGCACTCCAAATCCATCCAGGAATACTGTACTTCAGAGTCAGGTAGTGTGATCGAGCCATGTCTCACACTAGCTTCTCTATACGCCCACTGTAACTTGCAGTTTGCTTGTAGCTCATAGAGTTTATTGTGTAATGAGGGGGGCATTTTGCCAACATTATATGCAAGTTTCTTCAGTCTGTGTCTCACTCCTCCCTTTCTTTCTTGCTTCCTGGTATGTTTTCCTCGCCGGTTATTATGGCTCTGGTTATTCGATAACCCGAATTCGGATAAGAGTTCAGACTGGTATGTCTGCAATATTGCAGGGAAAGCAAGTATTCCCGAGAGTACTGGTTGATTCCATTCCCATCCGAAGACCATGGCGTAGTCGTGCCAGAGCGAGGTTCCCACAGTAGGTAGAGTAGGCAGAGTAGCAGTATAAAATAAACACTACAGCCTTGGATCTTGTCGAGGATGAAAAGCAAGGTGTTAATCCAGTAGCCTATTAGTTCAACAATCTGAATGACAGACATATTGGCTTGTTTGTAGCAGCCAAAACCACCTGTCGCCACAACCGTGCCATTATTTGCTCCCGATCATTTGCCACTAGGGATTGACCAATATGGATCTTTTTAGTGCAGATAATGATTTTTTTATTCATGATGATGATCGATAAGGGCTGTCGATTTCCTTGAGCCGGTATTTGGAGCTGATACTGCTTTTACTCCCTCTTTACATCATACAAATTACACGATGATGAGTCTTAGCAGGATGGTTAGCACTGTACAAAGGTGGTAGGTTTAAACACTGGTCCAGGGCCTTTTTGTGTGGAGTTTGCATGTTCTCCCCTGTGGGTTTTCTCCAGGTACTCAGGTTTTTCCCAACAGTTCCTCCCTCTCTACCAAGCTGATGTGTGGTGAGCGTCTGGCGTCGTAAGGCTGCTGTGCATCACCCAGGTGGGTGCTACACATTGGCTGTGTTAGAGAGTAACAAACTAACAATTGTTAAGTGCAAACACAAAGACAATGAGTGTGGAAGTCACAAACATACAGTGTATGAGGGTGTGTGAATACAATGAACAATTTGGAAACACTGGCCTGGGGTGTCTTAAATGGAGTTCTGTCCAGCTTTGTTGAAGTGGCTATGGCAAAGGCTTTGATTCAGGAACTTAAGTCAACCTGACTTTCTCATTCCTTCCAATTAGATTTTCTAATATTTTTCTCACTATTTTACAGGCTTTAGCCAGCAGTGATAGGTGAATGTGGCAGATAACAATGCTGCATCAATTGTTAACTATGTGTAAAAACCACCACAATAAAACCAAAACTAGCCCCGCCCAAATCAGCCAAGCTGCTAAAATGTCTGCCAACACTGAATGCAAACCTGTACCATTAAAGGAGGAATGAGAGAGAGGTCAGAAACTATGTTTTTTACTCCTGATATGGATATCTTATTCTCTCACTCACTCACTCACTCACTCACTCACTCACTCACTCACTCACTCACTCACTCACACAAACATGCACATACCTATATTAAAATATGTGTGTGTCAGTAGTAATATTTGAAGCTTTGATACACAGATGGTGGTGCTGTCTCCACCTGCCCTCCACTGGGACCTGTGTGTGTGTGTGTGTGTGTGTGTGTGTGTGTGTGTGTGTGTGTGTGTGTGTGTTGCCAACACTTGAAAGAGACTTGTCAGCATTCCTCTCTGAACTACCTCTGTCGTCTATTAATCTCTCTCTTTCAATTCTCTCATCCTTCGCTCTCTCTCTCTCTCTCTCTCTCTCTCTCTCCTCCTCTCCCTCCCCTTAATTCTTTTTCAGTCCTTTTCACCCTCTCCATCATTTCTCCTTCCCCACACTCAATCACTTCCTCTGCAATCCCTCTCACTCAACTCTTTTAAAAGTTTGTCTTAAATTACCACAATTACATTCTATTTAGGATTATTTGTCTGTTAGCTGGGGAATCGTTCAACCAATTTTTAGGCAAGATGAAGAATGGGGATGTCGTCTTCCTACATAGCAAGCTAGTACTGTACAGCCTTTAAAAATAGCGACATAAAAATAGCCACAAAAATGGTGTGCGTGCATGACTCTGATTGTTGGAGGTCCAGTTACAGAAACAACCAGTCCCTCCAGGATTTTGCGATGTTCATGCAAATTCAACCAACAGCAGCAGCAGTCCCACGTGCCAGACTTTGTATCAGTATGTGACTCTGAGAACACTGACCAAGCGGTCTAGTTCTGATCAGAAAAGTTCAGAAAGGCATATGTCCACTTTAAAACAGACTAGTCCTGGTGAGTAAGTTTCCCTGAGACGATATTAGTTCAAGTAGAAGAACATCCTCATTCTAGAAGCCATGAACAAATGGCGTGAAACCAAATTCAGTTTTAATATCAGGCTGGGGGAGACCTGACAGTGAGGCTTAAAGTGTTGCACAGCCTGGGTCGGAAAAGGAAAAGGCTTGATCACTTTGACAGGGAACATCGAGTGATGGGGACATCTGATGGGTCTAATGGTAGAATAG
Organism: Percina caprodes; assembly: GCA_013375575.1. Classification (NCBI taxonomy): domain Eukaryota; kingdom Metazoa; phylum Chordata; class Actinopteri; order Perciformes; family Percidae; genus Percina; species Percina caprodes. The sequence goes on along the minus strand of JABXJD010000123.1, from coordinate 1,598,178 downwards.
GTACTGAAGATGTCAGAGATGTAAGCTGGTGCCAATCAATGCAACACTCTAGTGATGAATAAAAGGTCAGTACAGTTATTTGTTCATTTGTTGTTGCTTTGAACAGTTAGGAAATTTGTGCCTTGCTTATGGGCACCTTGGCAGTGCCCAGGAGGTGAACTGGCATCTCTTCAGGTACCAGACCAAACTCTGTACCTGGTCCGTGCTAGGCTTAGTGTCACAACTTGGGAATAGCAGGCTTGGACCCAAAATGCAGATGGTAGCGGAGGATTTATTAAAGGTGGCCTGCCACACAAAACCTTTTTTATTTGCATTTTTTGAAATCTGTTCAGTCCATGTGTGTGTGTGTGTTATGTGGTGAATGTGAAGATGAACTGCTACTTCCTGTCAGCTCTAGCCACTGGAAAGAAATAAGAGGAGAAATCAGGCCAATCACTACAGCTGGTCAGTCTGACGTCATGTTGCCTGAGCTCATTAGTATTCATGAGCTCGCCCAGTTGCGCTGGGTAAAGGATGCTGATTGCCAGGCTCTCATTGGCTAGCTGTTAGCCAATCAGAGTCAAGCAGCTTAGCTCATTGAATATTAATGAGAATTGGCACAAATTAAGCTTATTGCTGCAGGCTTTCTATACCACGCTAGAATGGCTTGAATCAAGGTAACCAAGGAATTTTTTTCCACAAAAATGTCCATTTATTACCACAAAGTAATGAAACACTTGTGGCAGGGCACTTTTAACAGAAAACAGCTTACAAATAAAATGTGTCCAGAGGCAGAGAGGCAATTTTGGAGCAGGAAACTGAAGAACATAACAAAATCAGGAAGATGGGAAAACGGTCAAAGCTTCAACACACATGGACAACGCAGGGTAAAAAGACGAACAAACAACAGACAAAGAAAGCAACTAAGTACACAAGATTACGAGGGTAGTAACAAAGGGCAGGTGACATGAAGGTAAATAAAGAGGTGAGACACATCGGGGCAGGGCAGATAATCACAGGAAGTACAACAAGGCACGACACGGGAGAAACAGAGACTACCAAATAAAACAAGAAACTAAATGACACAACAGTGGCAACAAGACAGGAGGACTGATAACACAAAGGGATAAAGGGACATTCCATGCAGGTCTCTAAATCGGAAAAAAATGGGTGGAAGGTAAATGATATTAAGCTTGAAGGTGAATTTGGATAAAGAGCCAATCCAATAATAGAAAATGTTTTTAGTGTTTGTGTGTATATAATACAGGCATACTGCGGCCTTTATATTTGTATAGTTCTTTTCAGACAAACATTTGCGGTGTTTTACAATAAAATGGCCTATAAAGGCTATAGCAATATACTATGTATTAGCTATAGGCTTATGAGTTATAAATACACAATTGTGTGTGTTAAAAATAACAAATTCAAATGCACGAGCGCCGTAGGTCCGTGTAACGCTCATCAGTTCAATTTTCAAAAAAACTTTTTGGGTAAAACAGAAAAATGGGTTCAAAAATTCAGCCAAAAATTGGATCTTTAATCTTTGTCCAATATTCTTTTTTCATTCAGATGATCAGAAATTTACAAAATTACGTCTGGGCTCCAATTATTATATTGCAATGATATTCTCTCCCTCGTTCCACCTAATCTTATTACTGAAATTATCAGTTGCAAGCCCCTCCACAGTTCATCAGTTTTTCATTTTGGTTCATATGCTGTTTATGACCTGCCTATTCTGCATAGTACAAATGAGGGTTAAGCTGCCTCGCTGTGCCTTTTCTCCTCAGTTCAGTGTACGCTGGGGTCATCTGTGCAAGTGATCAAGCCTGTGTTACACAGGCCTGTGTATGTTGCACTCTTGTATAATGACGAGATGCTTGCCCCCCCTGTTCAGTCCAAAGTTTGTCTGTAAGAAGTTTTGCACTTGCCCGCATGTACAGTATAACCTAAATCCAAATTATATTCTCGTAATTATCCAGCGTTGACATGACCCGAGTCTTCTTGAATGCCCACCTAAACACATCCAGACACACCCACGGTAATAGCCGACCAATCGTTGGTAACTAGGTGTAACGGGCGAGAGAATATCTTTGCAGTATTGAATAATTGGAGCCCAGACGCAATTTTGTAATTTTCAAAATTTCTGATCCTCCAATAAAAACAGAAAATTGGAAATAAAACAATTTAAAGATCCAAATTTTTCAATTTGTAAAGGCGGAAAAAATTGATTTTTTTTTATATTTGAATCCATTTTTCTGTTTGTCCAAATGTCCGTTTTTGCTTAGAAAACTGAACTGATAAGCAGACGTACATTCTTATCACATTTTGGTAAGTTATTATGAACATTTCTGCTCCTCTCACAAAGAACCTTGAATGCAACGTATGAAAAAACAGACAGCTGATGCAGTTGTGTTGAAGTTGTGCTGTGGACTAAGACGAGAGGAGAGGAATCAGGGATGCACACACTGGGACTTGGGAAAGGGCTAAAGACAGGCTGACAAGGGTAGAAACAAAACAGGTGTAGGAACAGGTGCAGGGAAGGGCTACAGGTACACAAGGTACAGAAAACCAAAGAAGAAGCAAATTCTGTCACATACCTCAAATAAAGTTACATATACAGAAAGTCTGAAGAACATGACTGACACCGAGGTGGACGGACAACTCACACAATGAATAATAATAGCAATGTATGAAATAAGTATTGAATAAAATTAAAATAATAACTGATGACAAATGGTTTTTCACCAAGACGAGGGACGCCTCGCTGTTTTTCTGTGTTTTGTAACAGTGTAGTAACCATACTGAGAGTTGGTGTACACTCTGGTACCCACATAATCACTACTTCCTGTGTTAATACATACGCCTTTACATAGCACACACACACACACAAACATGTCAATGCCAAGAGGAAATCAATATGTGGTGTGATGTGGATTTCGCCATGTGACTAAAATATGTTTTCTTGGCCGGGAGAAACCTAACTGAGAAATTCACATATGTTTTAGTGCAGGCAAATGTGTGGAGTGAGAGATTAGGGAAGAAAAATAAAGCGGTGGGTGGGGAGGAGTAAATGCGGAAAAGGAGAATCACGTTCAGAGACAAGTGAGATTAAACAGCATGCACAAGAAAATCAGGTTAACATCGGAAGGAACTAAAGATTTGTGATTTGCATGTTTTGCCTTGTGTTATTCCCGTGAAGTTGACCACAGGACTTTTTACTCGCCCCCAAAATAGCTAATGTACCAAATGTAGATGCTAGAGGCAAGGGTGTAAACAAGCTACTTTGTTTCTCCAATTAATAATATAATAATAATAATAATACATTTTATTTGAAATGCACTTTACATTTAACCCTTGTGTTGTCCTTGGGTCAAATTTGACCCATTTCAAAAAAGAAATCTATCAGAAAAGTGTCTTTCAAACACATTTTTTGAAAAATAACATAGATTGTTCCACACCACAAGTAAAATAAATGATAAGCCCACTGCTTTCTTTAAATTTGGATGTAATATTGAATTTTTTAGTATTCAAAAAACGAAAAAATTAAAGACCATTGTAAAAAAGTGACTAAAATGTCCAAAAAAGCTTCACAAAACATCAAAAGAACGTCAAAAGGCACGGAAAGTAAAATTGACCAAAACATCAGGGGGAAGAGCAACAAAGGTTTTGAAAAAGAAAATCAAAAGGTTTCAATTTTGACCCCAAAAAATAAAAAGTTGCACGGTCAACGTGAAGACAACACAAGGATTAAGACAAACCTCAGTGTGCTACAGGTAAGATCATAAAAGCAAGGTAATAACATCAGTTAAAAATATATATAAATAGTGCAACAACATTATTGTACAAGGTTAAAACTCCTGCTTAAAAGTTCTGCTTAAAAGAAATATTTGTAGTCCTTTTTAAAATGTTTCAATTGTCTGTGGAAATGAAGGAAAATTTATTTATTTATTTATTTTTATTTATTTTTTTTTTAAGCTCTTGAACATCCAATAATCACCAAAGTGTATGTTATGCAAGATAGAAGAAGAAAATAAAAAACTAATGGAAAACATCAACTAATGCATTGAGCAACATGAAACATTTTATCTTAAAAGTTGTGAGTAAGGTGCATCTGAAGGAAATACTGAAGTCTCTATAGAAAATAATCTGAAGAAAGTGGTACTGTATCTGAAGTCTCTTTTATATAGACCTTAGTGGACTGTGAAGAAAAACTGTATCTGAAGTAGACCTTAGTGGTATCTGAAGTCTCTTTTATATAGACCTTAGTGGTACTGTATCTGAGACCTTATACTGTATCTGAAGTCTCTTTTATATAGACCTTAGTGGTCCCTAATACTGTATCTGAAGTCTCTTTTATATAGACCTAATACTGTGAAGTCTCTTTTATATAGACCCCTAATACTGTATCTGAAGTCTCTTTTATATAGACCTTAGTGGTCCCTAATACTGTATCTGAAGTCTCTTTTATATAGACCTTAGTGGTCCCTAATACTGTATCTGAAGTCTCTTTTATATAAACCTTAGTGGTCCCCTAAAACTGTATCTGAAGTCTCTTTTATATAGACCTTAGTGGTCCCTAATACTGTTGCTGAAGTCTCTTTTATATAGACCTTAGTGGTAATACTGTATCTGAAATCTCTTTTATATAGACCTTAGTGGTCCCTAAAACTGTATCTGAAGTCTCTTTTATATAGACCTTAGTGGTCCCCTAATACTGTATCTGAAGTCTCTTTTATATAGACCTTAGTGGTCCTCTAATACTGTATCTGAAGTCTCTTTTATATAGACCTTAGTGGTCCCCTAATACTGTATCTGAAGTCTCTTTTATATAGACCTTAGTGGTCCCTAATACTGTATCTGAAGTCTCTTTTATATAGACCTTAGTGGTCCCTAATACTGTATCTGAAGTCTCTTTTATATAGACCTTAGTGGTCCCTAATACTGTATCTGAAGTCTCTTTTATATAGACCTTAGTGGTCCCTAATACTGTATCTGAAGTCTCTTTTATATAGACCTTAGTGGTCCCTAATACTGTATCTGAAGTCTCTTTTATATAAACCTTAGTGGTCCCCTAAAACTGTATCTGAAGTCTCTTTTATATAGACCTTAGTGGTCCCTAATACTGTTGCTGAAGTCTCTTTTATATAGACCTTAGTGGTCCTTAATACTGTATCTGAAATCTCTTTTATATAGACCTTAGTGGTCCCCTAAAACTGTATCTGAAGTCTCTTTTATATAGACCTTAGTGGTCCCCTAAAACTGTATCTGAAGTCTCTTTTATATAGACCTTAGTGGTCCCCTAATACTGTTGCTGAAGTCTCTTTTATATAGACCTTAGTGGTCCCTAATACTGTATCTGAAGTCTCTTTTATATAGACCTTAGTGGTCCCCTAATACTGTATCTGAAGTCTCTTTTATATAGACCTTAGTGGTCCTCTAATACTGTATCTGAAGTCTCTTTTATATAGACTTTAGTTGTCCCCTAATACTGTATCTGAAGTCTCTTTTATATAGACCTTAGTGGTCCCCAATACTGTATCTGAAGTCTCTGATAGACCTTAGTGGATACTGTAGAAGTCTCTTAGTAGGTACTGTATCCTCTAGAATACTGTATCTGAAGTCTCTTTTATATAGACCTTTACTGTATCTGTAGACCCCCTAATACTGTATCTGAAGTCTCTTTTATATAGACTTTAGTTGTCCCTAATACTGTATCCTCTTTTATATAGACTGTAATACTGTATCTTAAGTCTCTTTTATATAGACCTTGGTGGTCCCCTAATACTGTATCTGAAGTATCTTTAAATTAGAGTTAACTCTTCACACAAGTGAGCTATTTAAATTAGCTGGATTAAATGTAATTTGATGTTACCAGTGTATCGCTGTGTGTACTGTACGTTGTCCCTAAACGTCCCAGTTAAAGATAAATGCTGTAAACCCATTCTTTTGGAAATGAAAAGATGACACAGTAACTACAATATTCCAGACTGTTCAACCGATGCATAAATGAAAACACCATAAGTTTTCCCCAGCACAAAGCTTCTTAGGAGCCCTGCAGAAAGCGCACCCATTTTCTGTCATAGACATACAATAACTTGTCAGCATCAGTCTTTATCCTGGAAATACTTCCCTTGATTCAGACTAATACCTAGCCAATTGTTAACTAGTAAAAGGCAGAAAAACTTTCTTTCATTTTATAGTATAGCATAGTATATTTTATAGGTATGGTTTAGCAATGTATGTTAACCTGCCACCTAGGAACAGTGTTTACATCACCTTTGAAAAAAGACAACTGCATGTGTTAACTTGTCATATGTGCGTCAAAGAGCACTACTGTTGTGGTTTGGTGTCTTGTTTTATTGTGGTAGTCTGTTTTCCTGTGTTTATTTCTTGGCCTGGTTACTGTCATGTCTTGTGATTATGGTATGGTGTTATTTTTGGTCTGGTCTTGTGTATGTTCTGTTTCCTGTTTTATTTTGAAGTGTGGGTCTCTGTCTCGTCTTGTCTTAACTTTTACTTCCTGTATGATTACCTGTTGTTTTCCACCTGTTTCCCAGCCCTCTTGTCACCTGCCTCTTGTTACCTCGTTACCCTCTGGATTTAGCCTTTGTGCTTCCCTTGTCCTGTGTCAGATCATTGTAGTTTTCTGTCTCCCCTGTGGTGGTTTGTGTCTGATTCCTTGCTACCTGGACCTTTGCACCCTGGGTTTTTGCCTGCCCCTCTAAAGACTTCCTTTGTTTGTTTGTTTGTATTTTGATTTTTAATGTAGCTCAACTTTTGCCTCCTCCTCTCTGCACTTGGGTCCACCATTCCATGCACTTCTTTACAACTACACCCCTGGTTAGTAGCTGGTAACATACACACTGACGTGTATGTGAATGTGTCATTAGGAATTTGTGTTCAGTGTCGGAATTGTACTAGTCTTGCTTTGCCAGACCTTCCTCCACAGTGCTCAGGTGCACAGTCCACCAAGCATTCTGGGATGGGAGAAACACCTTGTTTTACTGACATATCTTTAAACCAATCACAATTGTAATGGGCAGTGCTGAGCGGACATAGCCACGGTGCCTCTGCAAAATAGTCTCAGGAAGGAACTTGTATTGGTGGAACATGTGAACATTAACAAGTTGTTTTAGTCATAACCGAAAACTCAGATTGGACAGATAGTCTTGGTACAGTGGCTTAAGAAAGCGTACGCACCCATGCTAAAGTTGACTTAAAAACAGGAATAAAAAAAACATCTTTTGAAAATTGATCTTAATGCCTTAATTAAAAATTTTTGGAAATTCCAACCTTTCAAGGACACCAATTTTCTTTGTGAATTGATAATGTATTGTGAATAAATAAATGTTCTTCCTTAAAATACAGGGTACATAAGCACACACCCCCCTGTGTTAAATTCCCATGGAGACAGGCCCATTTTTATTATTAAAGGCCAGTTATTTCATGGATCAGGATACTATGCATCCTGATAAAGTTCCCTTGGCCTTTGGATGTAATTAAATAAAAAAAATAATAATAATAATAACACCCACACACACACACACACACACACACACACACACACACACACACACATCATCACATACCCTTCACCATACCTAGAGATAGGCATGGTGTTATATCAGTAAGCCTAATAGCTTGCATTGAGAGACGATCCTATGGAAAGTTCCCCATGCCTGTCTCTATATATGGTAAAGGGTATGTGATGATGGAGGGGATATTTTAATTAATTATATAACTAATTGTGTTAAAACATTTTCAACTGGCATAGGCATGTCTTTGCTTTCATTAACTTTATCTGCAATTCTGCTGCGTCTGAAATGCACCCAGTAACACTCAGTCATACAGTCTTTGTATTGCTATTCATAGTATTACGACTTAAGACATTTTCTTTGTAAAATATAAACATTTAGTAGTCCTCCTCAAGTTTCTTTGTGTTGCAGGTACAGTGCGAGGTAATAGCTGGTGATTACAACAGAATGCTTACCGCTGCATCAGTAATTAACCTTCCAACTATTAGTTCCTGTTTAAACACAGCCCAATGCTAATGCGTTTAAAAAGCAGACTGGGTAATTGGATTTTGGCACGAGAGTGGTCAGTGTGTGTGTGTGTGTGTGTGTGTGTGTGTGTTTGAGAGAGAGAGTAAGTAAGAGACAGACTTTCTAAATCATAGAGGAGTGCCAGATCCATATGAGAGACTCGTGTTTATAATGTGTGAGGAAAAAGTGGAAAAAAAGTGTGAGTGGAGTTTAAGTGTGTGTTATGAGAGTGTGTTGCAAGAAAGAGTGAGAGAGAGAGAGACCCTGACATCAGCTGGCTGGCTACGAGCAGCCAATTTTACAAAAAAAGAAGCAGGAAATTAACATTCCCACACAAACGCCCCCGCCATTTCCACCACAAAACCTGCACCTGTTGAAGGGTTGGCACAGTGGTGTGTGTGTGTGTGTGTGTGTGTGTGTGTGTGTGTGTGTGTGTGTGTGTGTGTGTGTGTTCCAGACACATACTCGGGTATATTCTAAGATAAATTTGAATTTACTATACAGTAACATTCAAGCACTTTATTATTAAGATATTTGCCATCAAAATATGACAAAACAGTCTTTTGCCAGACAATAAGATCCATTTTGGACAATTCAGAAAATCCTTAGATTACATTTAATGTTAAATTTGTTGTTATTCTTACTTTGAGAGTGAAAAGTCCTGGATTATATTGTGTCAGGACATTTTTTGTTTCATTGGTGGACAACAGGTTAGCACAAGTCTTCCCACCACTACAATTCATTGACATTGATTCATTGAATTGATAATTAACCTACAAGCAGGCAGCGGAGTCCCATTTCACCTGTCTGGGACACATGGACACTACGCAGACAGAGTTGTGCCATGATGTGTCGTTGAACAATTCCAGATTCGTAACACTTTTTGGACTGTGCATCTAATTCAATTCAATTTTATTTATATAGCGCTAAATCACAGCAGTTATCTCATTGCGCTTTTTATAAAGAGCAGGTCTAGACCGTACTCTGTGATGTTATTTACAGAAACCCAACAGTTCCCACCAAGAGCAAGCACTAGGCCACAGAGGGAAGGAAAAACTTCCTTTAAGAGGCAGAAACCCCGAACAGAACCATGGCTCAGGGTGGGGGGGCATCTGCCTCGGTTGGGGGTGAGATAAAGAGAGAGAGAGACCGACAAGCAGACAGAGAAGAGACAGTGAGAGACATGGAGAATTGTAACAGAGAGTGTCGAGCAGGAACATGGAGGCAGCAGGTGACTCCAACCCCAGATCCAGACTCCACAGATCCAGAGCCAGAACCACCTGCAGGAAATCATAGGAGGAGAGAGGAGAGGGGAGAGAGCACAAGACTCCAGGAAAGGGAAGAAGTCAAGTTAGTAACGTGCATTAATGGGAAGAGGTTGCATACAGATGGAGAGAAGGTTTCAGAGAGAGGTGCTCAGTGCATCATGGGAAGTCCCCCAGCAGTCTAGGCCTATAGCAGTGTAACTAAGGGATGGTTCAAGACTCTCCTGAGCCAGCCCTAACTATAAGCTTTATCAAAGAAAGTCTTAAGCCTACTCATAAATGTGGAGACATTGTCTGCCTCCTGAACCCAAACTGGAACCACTATGACCACTACTGTCAGAAACATTGTGTATAAATATGAACAATATGCTGTCAACTGGCTGATCTGCTGACGTTAGCTAGCGACGGTGACCTCAGAACAATCCAGCAAATAGACGATACCTTAGGGTGGAGTTACCTGAAACCGGTGATTTAACGTCACAGCTCATTTTGCACACAGTTTAGCAACAAAACAAAATGCTGGGGGAACTTTATTATGTATTTAATGTTGATTTTGAGCGGTATACATCCCCCATGGCATGAACATTTCACTTCATGAGGTTTTTTAACATCATAACAGCTCGCCCGCGGCACTGTAAAATGACGTAGTATTACAGTCTGCATGGCAGAAGTTCACGTAGACTATATTCTAGTTTGTTTTTCATTGCTAGAACAGTATTCAAAACTCTACACGTACTAGATAATGAACATTTACAGTAGTTATATTGATAAAGCTCCGAAAGCCTTTTTATACAAACACCAAATGAGAATTACAAACCATTATACACTGTAGCGTTTGAGAGAAACAGGTAAAAGAGCAAAGATACCCACATCTGGACATGTGGATCTGGATATGGAAGTAATGGAGGTGAAAGCAATGAAAACACCACATTCCTTAGTATTTAGAGATGATGCAGACATCGAATGTGATGAAGAAAACGTCCAAGAAAATAGCAAAGGGCCTTTGAGAAAATGAAAGCTCAGATGGGCCAATCTGAAACTTTGCCCCTTATGTCCTCATAAGACTGATAGTATTAATCAGTCAAAATTATTGTTGGTTAACAGTTGAATGTTTAATCATTACCATTCCTACCCTGCACCTCAAACCAAGATGATGTAATATCAGTCCTTTCTCCATTTCTGGCTAAGCATTGAGAAAAAAACTCTTACACACGCAGGTTGTGTTCACAGCATTTTGTACCAAGCTCTTGTCAGTGTGGATGCTCATTAGTGCTAAGTGGCATGGATCTATTAATTAATGACTAGGCGTAGGGAAAAAGATGGTTGAGAAAGACGCTCTGTCAGATTGACAGTAACAGGATGTTTTGGCGTCGGGTGTGATGTGACTAGAAGTATTTTGCATCTTCAACTAGTGACAAGAAGCTCCTTCACACTGTTGCACTGACAGCCGTAAATAGAAATGTATTACGCTCAACTCTGGGAAAAAAAATACGAGCCACTTGGTCAGCCACCAGAGGAGATTGCAGTATTCCCAATCGCAAGTTATCGTTTGGGAATTTTCTCAAGTGGCCATAAGTCAGTGAGATAGTTTTCCAACACACCTTATTACATGTACAAAGCCTCAAACATGTTCGTGCTTGACAAAAAGGTGGATATTGTCGTAACAAACTTACACATGTATGACACTTTTATAAATTGTGTGTGCGTGTGTGTGTGTAATGGAAGGGGTTAGGATTTTGATTGCATAGCTATATTGGGAAGAAGTGGGGGGACTGGTTTTAGTATGTGGGAGCGATTGGGCCCCTGATCATTTTGTTGATGCAACTTTGCACATTCATGTTTTGCTTTCATTCAGTCTGATGTTACTTTTGAATAATCTTTTTTCACAATGCCATACCTGCAAACCCTTTCTACTGCCTTGCTCCTGAATGGTAATTATTCCCTCAAATGGGTGTTTCACAGTTTTTGTGATATGGCCAGACTGTAGGATATGTCCTGGTTCTACCTGGCAACCCCACTCAAACAATCCCGCCTGACGTGCGTGTCACCCGTCACGTTCGAGCTCATGTTCTTATCAGAGTCCATTGAACTGAAAATGGATGAAACCGCTCCTAAATGAGAGAAGTGTGCATCAAAATGTCTCTCTCGGTGCAAAACCTACCCATTTCTAACCACTATCCACATCAGCAAACAGCGCTCATTGTGCAAAGTACACTGGGCAGACTTTAGCATGGAATAAGGTGGGAAAAATGACGTTAGCAAACATGCCAATTATAGCAAACAAACAGACTGTGGAGGCACAGAGGGGAACTGCTAACATCGGCTCGTTTCTCTTGAGAGGTGTGTCGGAGGCTGAGGTAAAAATAGCCATGCTAGTCGAGAAGAACACTTTTTTTAATTTTTTAGAATTTTGTGATGAGTTTCTTCTTGGAGAACCAGGACTACACAAGTTGTTCAAAGTCAGTGATTTTTCTTTTGACCTCATCAAATTCGTAGGATTATATGTGGGCAGGGAGGTCGCGAGTACACCATTCCAACCGATACTGTTCTCACGCGCAACTCCCAAAAACACCTTTCAACATCTGAATGGAACAAACCTGTAAAATGTTGTAGTATTACAGTTTTTTTGGACTGCTAAACCACAGTGGGCACAAAACTCTAACTCCAGTCTGGACTGCAGAAGTTCACCTAGACCAAACTCTAGTTTGATTTTCATTGCTTTAAGACACTTATCCCATGGCTTTAACCACAACGTGGACAACACTGTGGAGCTACAGCACGTTGTTCAAATGCTAACACGCTGCTGTCTAACCTGTTAACCACACAGTCAAAACACAATAGACCGGACTGGAATTTTAGCTGAAAGCCTAAGCAGGTGTCTTGTTTTATACTTGTTAGTGAATATATACAGTATTTATAGAAACAAAGCTTAGAAAGCCTTTTTTTTATACAAACACCAAATGAGACCATGATTCACTGTAGCGTTTGAGAGAAACAGGTAAAAACACAAAGATACCAACATGTCCAGGTCAGATGTTTGAGTAAAACTGCATTCTTCCTGTTTGTTGTACCACATTCATTAGTATTTAGCAGCATGATGCTGAGAGAGGCAAGATCAGTCACACTACTCTGTTACTGTTATGCACCTTTAGTTTTTTTTCCAGTAATTCTATAAATTACTTGAGACAGCATACTATATTGAAGCAAACTGCTTATCATTCCTTTTTCTTTACCTTACGTGAAAGTTGGTATTTAAATCTATATATTTTCTTTAAAAAAAAACGTTTGAGTAGTGTGAAGTCACTCAAGGTGTTCAAACTGTAAAGATGAAAAGTATTTTCTGTCTTGGTGTTTGACGCTAGTGTTTTTACTCAGTGTGTGTGTTATCTCAGTGAGGGTTGTTCTGAAGGACAGTGTGTGTGTCTCAATGTGTGTTATCTCAGTGAGTGTTTGGCTGCACTGAGCCTGTTTTGAGACGTGTGTTAAGAGTTGTGGTGCTTAGGGTTTTGAGGTGATGTGAACTGTTTAGCTCAGGTAAATGTTGGTAGTGTAGACTGTGGTTAGAGTTTAGCTCTGGTCTTCCCTCGTGCCCACTATCATTTAGCAATAAAAAAACAACTGTAGGAGCGACAATGGTAGCGAGATAGACCAAAATACCCCGTAGGGAGGTTGGTTTGGATGGTGGATGGGTCAAACAACACAGGACCTTCACCTAGAGACCAGGGTTTGTGTCCCTTTCCGTTTTTTTTTTTTTTTTAAATATGTATTTTTTTGGGCATTTTAAGCCGCTATTTTAGACAGGACCGCTGAAGAAATGAAAGGGGAGAGAGGGAGAATGAAATGCCGCAAAGGGCCGTAGGTCAGAGTCAAACACGGGCCCACTGCGTCCAGGCGTCAACCTCTACACATGGACCGCCGCTCTACCAACTGAGCTATCTGGCCTCATGTGTCCTATTCTTTTCCAGCGTGTCATTAAATGGTACATTTTATAACCCAGACACGATCTTTTCCTAAACATAACTGTCCCGTTCTTGTTCTGCATGTCAATTAAACGTACCTCCCGACCCAGGAAGTGTCCTGATGCTAAAGGAGACTTTTACCCCCAAATTCCACCGGATGCGTAACGGTTGCTGATCGGCTCCGCGGCGTGTCGGCTCCGTGCTCCGCCGTCCGTCAATACCCAACAGGTCCGGATTTGTTGTGGAACGGCCATGTCTGACAGCTGAAGTCACAAGGACTCACGAGATCTTGCAAATTCACATAGAATAGAACCACAAAAACATCCAGAGGAGTAGTGAGGAAACCCCTCTGTGCTGTGTTTCCACCGTGTAGTGCAGGGAGATATGATCCGCTGTGAGCACGCTCTATTTTATTTTGAAAATTAACCGGATGTTTTATTTGTACTGAATTGCAGCAGAACTCTCCGGCGCCTGGCAAAAATAGAAACTCTGCGTATCTGCTCCGGAGGGCTGGGGATCGCCGGAGCTTGGACGGAGTCGAGACGCAGCCGTTCCACAGTGTGTGGAAATACACACATTGACTTTACTGGGAACCTAATGACTCCACCGCCGTTGTGGAGCGGATCCGCAGCCGTTCCTGTGGAATTTGGGGTTTAGCGTCAACAACAAACGCCAAAGGCACATGACCAGACATCCGTATTTCACGTGATGGGAGTTGAATGTGTTTTGGTATGGTAATGCATTCTTCATCAACAGCCTGTTTGCGCCTGTGCGTAATTAAAGGGTAGAAGATACCGGTGCGGAATGACAGTAAAGCCAACAATTGCATTTTAGCATCTTTGTGGTTGTGTGCACACCAGATTCACATGTAGGTGTGCACACGTGTGTGTGTGTGTGTGTGTTGTTGTTGACTGCAATGTGTGTGTCTGTGTTTAATGTGTGTGACAGCAGGTATGAGGTCGTAAAGCACCAATAAACCCAAACCTGAAAACATCAAGAAGGCCTCATGCTGGGACTGAGAATTGTGGGGACACTAAAGCAGAAGGACAGTTTGAACATCATCCACACTGGGACCACATCAGCATGATTATTACACAGCCCACGTGTCCTTATCTGTAACACCTTTGTGTGCATCCCAAACGAGTGCCCATGGTTTCGGAACTAGTAACTATTGTACGGTTGTACTGTGGATATTTGATACATTATATGGCAAATACTTGTTAGTAGTTACATTTAGTGCAATTGGATTATTGTACACTTTGGCTTGGTTCTTTAACCCTTGTGTTGTCTTCCCGTCAAAATTGAAAATCAACACTTTTTTCAATGTTTGTCCCTTTTTTGACGTTTTAAAACTACGTAACACTAACTTATTAACTTCAGTTTTACAGAATTTATGGTCAATAAACCTCACTTATGGGAAATTATACCTAATGTTTGAGTTAGAAAAGCAGAAATTAGGAATTATTTCGACTAAAATTAAAGGAATGGATGTTGATGGATAATCACAGACTGGAAAATATCAACTTTTGCTCAATACTATTTCAAAATCATTTTTTTCAAATGCTATACAATTAAATAAGACGCTCGAAAATTATTGAAAGTAGAGATTTGTACTTGCCAAAGAGCGTTGTGTGGAATCAATCATGTTATTTTGGGGAATTAAAAAGAACATTGATATAAGAAAACGGGTCAATTTGACCCGAGGACAACATGAGGATTAAATAAGGTTACAATCTGTAAGATTTGAACACATTTTCTTCATTGATTTCTCTTACATTAAACCCAATTTAAAAAACTAAAATAATACTATAGCCTTACAAAGTATTAGCATTCAGTTATATTACCTTTCTAAAGTAGTCTCTCCGGAGTCTGCTGGATTCACATTCCATTCACACACACAGGAGATTTACAGGAAACAATGCATGCATGCGATCCAGGACAATTTAATCTTATATCAGCCTCACAGCTTACTGTTCACTCTCTTTACACTATATCACAGCTGTTTTCTGTCACTGCTAATGCACCACTTCTGTTTCACAATAAAAGGGTTGAACTAACGAAAAACACTGTATTTGTCACAGCCATTAGCACAACATCGTGAGTTTGATTGGCTGCACTGTAAAAAGCTAAACTAGTACTACTGATAACATAGCTTTAGCATTACAACTTTCTTCACACACTTGGCATTAGACGCTACTTAGGTGGTAAACAGTGGTTTATCAGAGCTTGTTTGGTAGATGATGGGCCAGAAATTCAAATCAATGCGCAAAAAGAAGCTAAAATGTACTGTAGAGCTGCAAGGTTGGTAATAATTCACGAGGCACCACATTCACATTACACGTTGTCATTTGATTTATTGTTAATGCTTATATAATATATAATACAGGCCTAATGTTACTGAATAACAGTGCATGAATTATCAATTTGAACATGTTTCAGTTCTAAATCTCAACTGTAGCCTTATCAAAGACATACAGGAAGGAAGAAAGGTGTGTGTGTGTGTGTGTGTGTGTGTGTTTTGTCAGTGAAGTCACACATGCATATACAGACACACACATTCACACCTGCTCTAGTGAAACCCTGGCAGAGTTTTGTTGTGGCTGTTCGTCTGCTTGCCAATTTGAAGCATCCCTCGTCCGTCTCCACTAATAGACTCTGTTACGAAGCCAGAGGTTCAACATGTCTTAAATCACTCTGCCAGTCCAACTCTGACAGTGTGTTCTGTGATGTTTAATTAGGAATAATGGTTTCTAATATTCCACCAATTAGGACCTGTCTCTCTTCAATCAGGGGAAAAAGAGGCAAGCAAAAAGGAGAAAACTAGAATAAAATGACTGTATTGGTAATGCCAGGTTGGTGCACCTTGGGGTTTTGCTGATGGATTTCCAACTAATGATTAATTTAAGCTCTTCTCGAAGGAAATCACTAATTAAAACAAGGCTGAAAGTCCAAACCAGCTAAATATATTTTAAAAGTGGAGTTAAAAGGGGCTGCTGGTAGGTACCTGTATGTATGCCGGAAGGTGTTGCTTAAGGCAGCAATTTACAAAGGCTGGTTGGTGAACTTCAATATGTTAAATCATTCTGCAGCCAGAAAAGCTGCAGGGTTCTGGTGCCAAAGCCTGAGCGAGTCTCTAATGTAACATCTGCTGAATCAAACGCGGAGGCTCCTTAGCCAGGTTACACTTCAACTAAAGAAGGGGCTCAAGAATTGGTTTATCCAAAATGTCCAAATGCGCTCAGAAAGATATAGTGCTCGGCGTGTCTCCGATTACAAACATTTTAAATCCTGATTGACTTTTCAAGTTGCATCAAACACTAAAGGAGACATTTCACAGATATAATTGGAAATCTGTAGGACAATTTTTTGGGAGTGATCCTTTTGTTTGGAAAGTTAGGATGTTTTTAGAAAGAGATCATGTTTGGTTAAGTGAGGACATTTGGGGAAAAAGGACATTCATGGAAAATTTCAAAAAATTAGGACAAGCAAGCCAACGAGGTATTAATGATGAATGCAGATGTTCAGTGCCAGTACTGGATCCGGTCTGACTTTTTCCCCTTCTTTAAAAAAAAAAAGTCCAGTTCCCTTCTGAACGGCACTACGCTAACTTTTTAAGTTATCAGCTTTTGGTTGCCAAAATTGAAAATATGGTTGCCATGTTTTAAGCAGTTATTTTTTTATGTTATTATGCCACACATTTCAATAATGAAACAATGAGATAATGGCTTGCAATATAGTTTCCCATCCCTCTCAAATATAGGCGTGCAACGGATCATAAAACAAGGGGGGAATTTAAATGATTTTTAAAAATGAAATAATAATAACTTTTAACCATAACTACTTATTTTACCAGTATGTTACTGTTTTAAGACAAAAGCAGACGAGAAAAGGGTTTTTTACAGTAACTATGAATGCACCACGAGGTTTACCAGTTTGTGTTGTCTTCCCATCAACCCTGAAAAAAAGTCCTTTTTTGTCAACACTATTATCGTTTTTTGACATTTTTATCACTTTTTCAAAGTTGTGGGTGTTTTATTTCCAAAGTTATTTGATATTTCTAATGTTGACATTTTCAGCTTATTTCAAAGGCCCATTTTTTGTGATGAAAAAACGGAAAATGGGTCAAATTCGATGCGAGGATAACATGAGGGTTAAGTAAACGCAACCTTTTGTGCGTTCTGTGTTGTTTCTCTGAAACAACAGTGACCGAGTGCTAGTTTGTGTCTTTTAGCTCCTAGCTTTAACGGCAGACTGTTGGACGACTGTTGTAGCTGTCAGCATCTTAACCTTGTTGAATCCAGTTATTATTGTAGCTAACAGTAGGCTAACGTTACCTGCTGCCAAGTGTAACATGCTATCAGTTTTAACTAGCCTCCCATGCTTCTGTTGCCTGTAACATGGGTTTCAAAGCAGCAGAGAGAAGCGCAGACATTTAGGTGACACTGGATTTTAACATGCGCCATTAACATCAACAGAAAATTTAGTTTCTTGTATGTTTTCATGACATCTGAAATTATATGTTGCTTATTAACGTAGTGTTTAAACTTTACTGAGACAACCACATACAATGTTGACTTCTTTTGAAATGAGATTTTCCAGTTTTGTAAGTTTTTGTGTTGTTATATTAAAAAAATTGACTCAATCTGGTTTCCAGGGGCAACTGGGCAACCGTTACTGTCGAGCCCTGCTGCAATCCTTGTCACCAATGCTCCATCTTGACCTGGTAGTAATATCTCATCTGAGTGATCGGATCACAAGTGGACAGACAGCTCTAAGTACAGGTGGAAACACACTGTACAACACATTGAGATCAGAGCACTCAAACCACATTCAGGGGTCTGAGTGTCCACATTATTATAGCAATGAGAACGGGATGTGTCCTGGGACACATTAAGGACCGCCTATTCAACTGTGAACGGAAGTACTTTCTCATTCAAAGTATATCTCCAGAGTAATCCATTGAGAGTGAATTGTGCGTTTTGGATGTTATTATCAGATGATGTGTCGCTTTTTCTGTTCCGGTGCTACCTGCTTTTATATCCCCGGCTGATTGGAGCTCTGGGCTCCGCTCATATCTGGAAAAGGCAGCCACCAGTATACAATAACGTTATTTTTAGTTTCACAAAACGTCCCAGAGTTCACAAATATGTATGATATTATTACAAACATTCCTGCTCTTACATCGTCACCTTTTGTGGTTTATTAGTCTTGCATTGCCACACAGGTTCTGGCGCCATCGGTAGACCTCATGTTGGCATACAGACAGCTCTTTTTCATTAATGTTAGTCAGCGCACATTTCTAATGTATGAATTATGTGAAAGTAACACACACACACACACACACGACCAGCCTACATGCAAACGAAAATGATGTATGTGTACATTTGCATATAGAGCGGGGAAGTGAGATCCGATTACAAGTGGTCAGTCAAGATGCATATGGAGACATTCTACTGCCATGTGAAAACACACGTACAGAGCTGTCCACTTGTGATCAGATCACTCAGGACAGATGTTAAATCCAGGTTGAAGCAGGCCCCAACTGTCCCATCATCCTGTAGAGGCTGCAGACAATCATGTTCTACCTCTGTCACACATGGGGTCTCCAGCTGCTTCTCTTCACCTGCTTATGAGGATCAACACCTGGAGGGAGTACTCTAACACCTGGGAGCTTCACACTAATCTGTCTAGAATAATCCCCCAACGGTGCAGCCTTGAGAGCAACCAGTAGGAGTCACCCTCACTGGCTTTCCATCTGTGCATGAGATGCACACAATCAAGATTAAAGAAAAAGAAAATTCTGCACAATACCTCCTACAGGGAAGTGAGAAAAAATGTTTTTTCTGTTTCTGTAATGTTGGTGTAAGGACCCTTTAAGATATGATTGACAAATAGAAATTGAACAAATGCAATAGCGCAAATAGTGGGTGAATGTAATTTTTTTTCCTAGCCACTGAAATGCTACCAAATGCATGCTCTTGGAAAATTGTTGGGTCTCTGTAAATTATAGAGTGTGGTCGAGGGCTGTAGTCAAGACCACCTTTGTCGGGTCAAAGACAAGTCCAAGACCAGGACTTGTTGAGACCAAGTTAAGACCGAGTCCAAAAAGGTTTGAGTCAAAGACAAGACCGAGTCCAAAAAGGTTTGAGTCCAAAACAAGACAGAGTCCAAAAAGGTTTGAGTCCGAGTCAAGACCAAGTCCCGGACAGAAAAAAAAGTCACATACATAACAATATCAAGACAACCATTTTGGGTAATTTTTTTATATAAAAGCAAAAACAGTGTCACAACACCCAGGATTTGTATTTATAGTCAGTCATTCCCCTTGATATCATATAGTATAAAGAAACCAGAATGAGATATGGTGATACCTCATAATAGCATAATAGTGACCAGTATTACAGAGTGTACCCTAAAGTTGGTTTATGCCTTCCCTAAAAAAAAATTATAATGTTATTTGGACGTGGGTTGATAGGAAAGACATATTTTCAGAAAACATTAAAGTTTGGTTAAACAATGAACAGAGTGAAATTTAACATACGTTATTTTTATTTGAAACAAAGTATTTGTAACGTGTCCTGAGATAACTCCTGTTGTGTTGAGTTAATTTTGTGTAATTGCAGTTACACTAGTTTTTTATGTAGTTTTAACATTTTGAAATCCATATAATAACATTTTCCAATCCATGAAATAATAGTTTTCTCATTACAATCAATAACAGAAGATGGAGATCATTTCAAAAACGTTGTAGCTATCTATGACAGTTTGACTGCAAACGTTTAAAACGCCATTCAAGTGACAGCCTTTGTTTGTTTGACTGCTAGCTTGTAGCTAAGCTAGCATTCATTTAAAAAATATGTTTTAGCTATTTATGATAGTTTGACTGCTAATGTTCGCTAAAAATGCCATTAACGTGACAACCTTTGTTCTGTTTGATTGCTAGCTTATAGCTAAGCTAGCGTTCATTTCAAAAAATGTTTAAGCTATCTATGAGTTTGACTGCTAATGTTAGCTCAAAACGCCATTCAAGTGACAGCCTTTGTTGTGTTTAAATGTTAGCTTGTAGCTAAGCTAGCAGTCATTTCAAAAAATATTTTAACTATCTATGAGTTTGACTGCTAATGTTAGCTCAAAACGCCATTTAAGTGACAGCCTTTGTTGTGTTTGATTGCTAGCTTATAGCTAAGCTAGCGTTCATTTCAAAAAATGTTTAAGCTATCTATGAGTTTGACTGCTAATGTTAGCTCAAAACGCCATTCAAGAGACAGCCTTTGTTGTGTTTAAATGCTAGCTTGTAGCTAAGCTAGCAGTCATTTCAAAAAATATTTTAACTATCTATGAGAGTTTGACTGCTAATGTTAGCTCAAAACGCCATTCAAGTGACAGCCTTAGTTGTGTTTGATGCTAACTTGTAGCCAGCGGTGAACCAACTTCATTAAGTAGGTCCACTTTTACAGTATTGACATTACAGAAGTCTCTCGTTAGCATCTTGTAGGCTACTTTTCGCAAAACGACGCATGTGAAACTCAAATCTGCACTCGCAGTGAAACAGTGTCTGTTTTCCTGTCTAGTCTTGTCTCGTTTTACTTCCTGTCTTGTGGTTTCCCTCCCGTCTGATTGTCCTGGACCTTTGGGTCCCACCTTCTCCACCATCATAACAATATAGCCTATTAATAATACACATATTATACATTACATTAACAATATTATGGATGAATAATACTGTTTGATTTTATGCATCAGATAGGAAAATCTTAAGATACTCTAAGGAAAAAATGGTGTCAGGGCTTTTTTAAATTCTTTTAACAGGGTTTGTTGATAAAAGCAGCAGAGCTGTTTCACAATAAAATGCTCTGATTTCAGTTTCACTTATTGGGTCACTGAAGGCTTTGTCCCATAAATAGGCCCGACACACACACACACACACACACACACACACACACACACACACACACACACACACACACACACACAATGTCCACTGCTGTCTAAAGCAACAACAGAGGAACAAAAAAAGGAAAAGAAATAAAGAACGGATTTATCAACCCACTGAGAGAGAGTAAGAGGATGTTGTGTTTTTAGGATGTCCGTTCAGTAAAAGTAGGTCATACACACACACAACAGTGTCTGACCTGGACAAAAAAATATACAGCTCTACACACACACACACACACACATACACACATACACGCACACAGAAATAAATGCACACACACATTATGTTTGTTTGATTATTAAAATATTTTTTGCACTACAAGCTCAAGCTCCAAAAGTGTTTGTTTGTGTGTGTGTGTGTGTGTGTGTGTGTGTGTGTGTGTGTGTGTGTGTATCTGTAGGCTAGGGCTGTAACGATACACCAAACTTTGGTTCGGTTCACGATTTTTGACCCACGATTCGATACAAGCCTTGATTCTTTTTTCTTTTCTTTTCTTTTGTGTGTGTGTGTGGGGGGGTCCTCAGTACACAACTTGTATTCTATTGTACTTTAAAATAATGTTTCCAAAATTGTTTCAGTGGTTCATTAACTTGTTGGAATGAGACATAAGAATAATGGTAACAATTCCCCTCTGAAGCTTTAGAGGGAAAGTGCTTTGGTGCCTACTGTAAACGTGTTGGTTGCCAAGTAGCTAATGCTAATGCTAATGTAATTCTTGGTTGGTAACATAAGATTACAACACCATTCAGCCCGCTCAGTTAGTTTTAGTATGATTGTTTTGACCACGGTTCACAACTCTGGGCAAACCCACAAATTCATCAGTAACATTAACTGTATAGATAGACGAATAATCTAATGATAATTTAGCCAGCTAGCACACCCCTGTCTTCAGCCTCAGTCTACCGGAGCTGCAAGGCTTCAGTCGGGATGAGAGATGACAACAGCCCCCGGGGACACATCCACAGTCAGCCCACAGCCAGCTAGCAGCCATCCACTATCATTACAGCCCCGGCCCGGGGACACATCCACAGTCGGCCCCCAGCCAGCTAGCAGCCATCCACTATCATTACAGCCCCGGCCCGGGGACACATCCACAGTCAGCCCCCAGCCAGCTAGCAGCCATCCACTATCATTACAGCCCCGGCCCGGGGACACATCCACAGTCAGCCCCCAGCCAGCTAGCAGCCATCCACTACCATTACAGCCCCGGCCCGGGGACACATCCACAGTCAGCCCCCAGCCAGCTAGCAGCCATCCACTATCATTACAGCCCCGGCCCGGGGACACATCCACAGTCAGCCCCCAGCCAGCTAGCAGCCATCCACTACCATTACAGCCCCGGCCCGGGGACACATCCACAGTCAGCCCCCAGCCAGCTAGCAACCATCCACTACCATTACAGCCCCGGCCCGGGGACACATCCACAGTCAGCCCCCAGCCAGCTAGCAGCCATCCTGGTCAGCACTTAACTCCAGTGCTAAGGACGCTAACGGCAGTTTACTGAACCGTTGGGAACCAGACCCAGGCACCCGAGTCAGAACAGGCACCCAGACGGCTTCTCTTACAGCCGTCTGTACAGTTAGCTAAATGTACCAGACAAAACAGGAATTAGGTACCAAAAGGACTACTAGTACTTTAAAGATGTGGTAGCCTTGGATCTGGATGGGAAGGATAACTCTGGGAGTTGGAAGGGGTGTGTCGCGATTCTGCCTTCTCACTCCGCGACATAGGTTCGTGAAGCTGAGTGTTGCGATTTTGGTTTTATTTTCCATGCCATTACAGTCTGCAGGCTATATCTGTTTGGTTCTGTGCTCTTGCATTTCTATTTTTGTTTGGACCAGTTTCAAGTTTGCACCTTGTGAGTGAGGATATTTTGTTTTTTGGAAACTAGGGACGTTTTTGGGGAGTGGTAACATTTTTGAAAAGTTAGGACGTGTTTGGAAAGTGAGGACATATTTGGGGTGTGACATTTTGGGACATGAGCACTCTGAAAAGTGTGGGCATTTGTGGAAAATATAGGGACATTTTTGAACATTTGGACTCTTCAGTACACAAGTTATCTTGATTTTTATTTTTTATTTTTTTTTAAGCTTCAGCTTTACACATTATGTGTTAGGAGATGTTTTCTTTTTTCTAGTTTGGGAATATTTTTAGACAATAAAGGATATTCTTTAAAATATAAGATGTTATGTCCTGTCCTAACCTCTTCAAAGGGCTGTCTGAGGTTTAAAGTTACAATTGTAGTTCATAAAACCTCTTTTTTCATAATTTAGTCCCATTTCTATCAGTAACAAAGGGCCACTCCACAGATTCTACACATGAGGATTGGTTCATTCTCAAGAGTACAGTATTCAGTAATCTGGAAAACAGGTGTATCGTGTCTTCTGTGGCTCTAGAGGAGCTTTGTCGAGTCGGTGAAGCTCCCTGATGATGTCATTGTGATGTCATAAGGGTCACTGCAGCTTGGGTCTCAGACCAGTTGTAACAATGTGTTTCAAACTAGAGGTGTGGTGTTTGAAAGAAGTGGGTCTTAAAATGAGACTTTCGAGTTGCATTATGGATGAACATAGTCTTTTTTTTAAATCTCTCTCTCCATAGATGCCCATGGAAGTAAATTACTAAATTGCTGTTGATAAAAACCAGAATGGTTAGGGGTTAGCCAGTTAGCATGTGTGTCCAAGTCTTTAACATCATGTCAGGAAAAACAAATTAAAATAAGGAAAACATAACGCACCTCTAAAAAAATGGCACAGTGACAGAAAGTAGCTGTCGTTTCCAGGGCGTGCTTGATTCTTGTTTTTTTTTTTTTTTTCTGGGTGATTTTGTTTTCTTTAATAACGCCTAATAAAATGTTCGCAAACCATCTGTTTCTCTTTCCCCCTGATGCCTTGCCCAACAGTCCCCCCATCCTGGGACTGGCACCACGCCCAAACACATCCATTCATCCCTTTCTCCCTCTTTTCCTCCCCTACCCACTTCCTTTCTTTTCTTACTTCCTCCTCCCTTCCTCGCCTCATCTCCCTCTCGCTCCCGTCTGTCTTCTTTCCTCCCTTCTCTATCCCTCTTCCTCATGCCTTTTCTTTATTTTCCTTCTTTGTGCTTCTTCTCTCCATCCTTTGTTCCTTCCTCTCTCTTCTTCATCCTCGTTTGCTCTCCTTGTCTCCCACTTGGTCCCCTTCTGTCTTTTCTTCCCATTTCCTTCCTCACCCCTTCTATGTTCTTCCTCTTCTTCACACCATTTTTGCTCTCTTTCCCCGTCTGTCCCTCTTCTGTCTTTTCCCCACCTCTGCTTCTTCTCCTCCTTTTTCCTCCATTTTTATTCTAAGTGATCTCCTCTCTCTCTTTCTTTTTTATCTGTCCTTTATATCTCCCTCCTCACCAGCATGTCTATGCCTTTTCTTTCTTCTCCCTTCCTCCATCATTTCATCCCTATTTTCTCTTTTTCCTCTTCTCTCTCTTTCTCCCTCTTCTCTCCTCTGAATTCTTCATTCTTTTTTTCTCTTTCCCTCTTTCTCCTCACCTAGTAACCTCATCTTTCATTCCTACCCCTCTCTCTCCTCCTTCACTTTCTCCCTACTCTTCTCCGTCGTTCTTTCCTACCCATTTAAACCTCTCTCGCCCGTTATGCATATTCATAAACCTGCAAACATTCCCATCCAATGGCATAATCCCTCCCTGTATTAGTGTGTGTGTTTGTGTGTGTGTGTGTTTGTATGTGCGAAGGGTTAAGGGAAGAAAATACACACACACTCCTTCTCCCAAACATCTAGCAGCTGGCCAACAGATGGGGCCCGCAGCCAAAAAAGCAGCAGCGGCAGCGCCACAAAAATAAAAAATTACAAGACGCCAGTGGAATTTATTTAAGGGCGAGGGGGGTGGGTTGGGGGTGGAGGGGCTGCACCTCCTCTTTCTCCTCTTTTTCGCCACACTTACATCCCTCCCTTTCTCCCTCATTGCCCAAAATGAACATGATTGTCTGCACTCCATCCTCAGCCTCTCATCCGTGCATCCCGCACCATATTTCCAAAACCGATATGAATTCCTTTATAGGTGGGCTGTCTGTATGTACAAAAAAAGATCAATTACGCTCAGTACATCCTAGGAATTAACCAGAAAAGAGGACAAATCTCAGACACTCAAACGAAAATGGCCGACATTAAATTAAAAGGCTGTATGTATGTGGTGGATGGGTAAAATGATCACAGGACTGTCACTTTAGTTGAAATTATTGATGTTGTCCTCCTTAGTAGTTTTACATGACGCATTTTAAGCCCTGATGTGTTACTCATGGAGGATATTTTTATTTATAAATGAAAATTGAAAGTGCAAAGAGAAAATGAAATGGGATCAAATAAAAAGGTTATTTTTGGCTACAAGGCAAGGCAAAGTTAAAATGGAAAATTTGAAAATTTGAAAATTTGAAAATCTAAAGTGACAATGAAAAAAGTCAAAATGTAAACTTAAAAAAACAAACAAATTCTTTTAGCATTTGCACTT